>CAUJNA010003764.1:314535-406723 GCA_963377175.1 Effrenium voratum | reverse complement strand
TTGCACATGTCCCCCACATGGGTTTTCAATGTGTGGTTTTTAGATGGTTTGCACATGGTTCACATGGTTGCACATGTCCCCCACATGGTTTTCATGTGGCTTGCACATGGTTTGCACATGTCCCCCACATGGTTTTCATGTGGTTTCCACATGGCCCCCACATGGTTTTCACGTGGTTTCCACATGGTTTGCACATGGTTTGCACATGGTTTGCACATGTCCCCCACATGGTTTTCATGTGGTTTCCACATGGGCCCCACATGGTTTTCATGTGGTTTCCACCTGGTTTCCATCCCATCCATCCAATCCATCCCATCCATTGCATCCATCCATCCATCCCAGGACATTAATTGGTACATGAACTAAGCAGATACTGGCAGGATTTACATGAGCTTAAGCAAAAACATGCAAATCACGCAGGTGACAAACAAATTTATGTAACAAATAATGTCCCCCCTGCAAGTGGCATTCTTTGATGACCATGTGTTGGCAAGCCAGCCAAATTTCATCTGGAATCCCTGGTTTGGTCTTGGGATTTTGGATTTGGGACCACCAGGACACTGCCTCCCCACATGGTTTTCATGTGGTTTCCACATGGTTTGCACATGGTTTGCACATGTCCCCCACATGGTTTTCATTTGGTTTGCACATGGTTAGCACATGTCCCCCACATGGTTTTCATGTGGTTTCCACATGTCCCCCACATGGTTTTCATGTGGTTTCCAAATGGTTTGCACATGGTCTGCACATGGTTTGCACATGTCCCCCACATGGTTTTCATGTGGTTTCCACATGGGCCCCACATGGTTTTCATGTGGTTTCCACATGGTTTCCATCCCATCCAATCCATCCCATCCATTGCATCCATCCATCCATCCATCCCAGGACATTAATTGGTACATGAACTAAGCAGATACTGGCAGGATTTACATGAGTTTAAGCAAAAACATGCAAATCATGCAGGTGTAAAACACAAGTATGTAACAAATAATGTCCCCCCTGCAAGTGGCAGTCTTTGATGACCATGTGTTGGCAAGCCAGCCAAATTTCATCTGGAAGCCCTGGTTAGGTCTTGGGATTTGGGATTTGGGACCACCAGGACACTGCCTCCCCACATGGTTTTCATGTGGTTTCCACATGGTTTGCACATGGTTTGCACATGTCCCCCACATGGTTTTCATTTGGTTTGCACATGGTTTGCACATGTCCCCACATGGTTTTCATGTGGTTTCCACATGTCCCCCACATGGTTTTCATGTGGTTTCCAAATGGTTTGCACATGGTTTGCACATGGTTTGCACATGTCCCCCACATGGTTTTCATGTGGTTTCCACATGGGCCCCACATGGTTTTCATGTGGTTTCCACATGGTTTCCATCCCATCCATCCAATCCATCCCATCCATTGCATCCATCCATCCATCCCAGGACATTAATTGGTACATGAACTAAGCAGATACTGGCAGGATTTACATGAGTTTAAGCAAAAACATGCGAATCATGCAGGTGTAAAACACAGTTATGTAACAAAACATGTCCCCCCTGCAAGTGGCATTCTTTGATGACCATGTGTTGGCAAGCCAGCCAAATTTCATCTGGAAGCCCTGGTTTGGTCTTGGGATTTGGGATTTGGGACCACCAGGACACTGCCTCCCCACATGGTTTTCATGTGATTTCCACATGGTTTGCACATGGTTTGCACATGGTTTGCACATGGTTTGCACATGGTTTGCACATGGTTTGCACATGGTTTGCACATGTCCCCCACATGGTTTTCATGTGGTTTCCACATGTCCCCCACATGGTTTTCATGTGGTTTCCAAATGGTTTGCACATGGTTTGCACATGGTTTGCACATGTCCCCCACATGGTTTTCATGTGGTTTCCACATGGGCCCCACATGGTTTTCATGTGGTTTCCACATGGTTTCCATCCCATCCATCCAATCCATCCCATCCATTGCATCCATCCATCCATCCCAGGACATTAATTGGTACATGAACTAAGCAGATACTGGCAGGATTTACATGAGTTTAAGCAAAAACATGCAAATCATGCAGGTGACAAACACATTTATGTAACAAATAATGTCCCCCCTGCAAGTGGCATTCTTTGATGACCATGTGTTGGCAAGCCAGCCAAATTTCATCTGGAAGCCCTGGTTTGGTCTTGGGATTTGGGATTTGGGACCACCAGGACACTGCCTCCCCACATGGTTTTCATGTGGTTTCCACATGGTTTGCACATGGTTTGCACATGTCCCCCACATGGTTTTCATTTGGTTTGCACATGGTTTGCACATGTCCCCCACATGGTTTTCATGTGGTTTCCACATGTCCCCCACATGGTTTTCATGTGGTTTCCAAATGGTTTGCACATGGTTTGCACATGGTTTGCACATGTCCCCCACATGGTTTCATCCACATGGGCCCCACATGGTTTTCATGTGGTTTCCACATGGGCACAACATGTCCCCCACATGGTTTTCATGTGGTTTCCACATGGGCCCCACATGGTTTTCATGTGGTTTCCACATGGTTTCCATCCCATCCATCCAATCCATCCCATCCATTGCATCCATCCATCCATCCCAGGACATTAATTGGTACATGAACTAAGCAGATACTGGCAGGATTTACATGAGTTTAAGCAAAAACATGCAAATCATGCAGGTGACAAACACATTTATGTAACAAATAATGTCCCCCCTGCAAGTGGCATTCTTTGATGACCATGTGTTGGCAAGCCAGCCAAATTTCATCTGGAAGCCCTGGTTTGGTCTTGGGATTTGGGATTTGGGACCACCAGGACACTGCCTCCCCACATGGTTTTCATGTGATTTCCACATGGTTTGCACATGGTTTGCACATGGTTTGCACATGTCCCCACATGGTTTTCATGTGGTTTCCACATGTCCCCCACATGGTTTTCATGTGGTTTCCACACATGGTTTGCACATCCCCCACATGGTTTTCATGTGGTTTCCACATGGTTTCCATCCATCATCCATCCAATCCATCCCATCCATTGCATCCATCCATCCATCCCAGGACATTAATTGGTACATGAACTAAGCAGATACTGGCAGGATTTACATGAGTTTAAGCAAAAACATGCAAATCATGCAGGTGACAAACACATTTATGTAACAAATAATGTCCCCCCTGCAAGTGGCATTCTTTGATGACCATGTGTTGGCAAGCCAGCCAAATTTCATCTGGAAGCCCTGGTTTGGTCTTGGGATTTGGGATTTGGGACCACCAGGACACTGCCTCCCCACATGGTTTTCATGTGATTTCCACATGGTTTGCACATGGTTTGCACATGGGTTTGGTTTGCACATGGTTTGCACATGTCCCCCACATGGTTTTCATGTGGTTTCCACATGTCCCCCACATGGTTTTCATGTGGTTTCCAAATGGTTTGCACATGGTTTGCACATGGTTTGCACATGTCCCCCACATGGTTTTCATGTGGTTTCCACATGTGGTTTTCCCACATGGGCCCCACATGGTTTTCATGTGGTTTCCACATGGTTTCCATCCCATCCATCCAATCCATCCCATCCATTGCATCCATCCATCCATCCCAGGACATTAATTGGTACATGAACTAAGCAGATACTGGCAGGATTTACATGAGTTTAAGCAAAAACATGCAAATCATGCAGGTGACAAACACATTTATGTAACAAATAATGTCCCCCCTGCAAGTGGCATTCTTTGATGACCATGTGTTGGCAAGCCAGCCAAATTTCATCTGGAAGCCCTGGTTTGGTCTTGGGATTTGGGATTTGGGACCACCAGGACACTGCCTCCCCACATGGTTTTCATGTGGTTTCACATGGTTTGCACATGGTTTGCACATGGTTTGGTTTGCACATGGTTTGCACATGTCCCCCACATGGTTTTCATGTGGTTTCCACATGTCCCCCACATGGTTTTCATGTGGTTTCCAAATGGTTTGCACATGGTTTGCACATGGTTTGCACATGTCCCCCACATGGTTTTCATGTGGTTTCCACATGGGCCCCACATGGTTTTCATGTGGTTTCCACATGGTTTCCATGGTTTCCATCCATCCATCCATCCAATCCATCCCATCCATTGCATCCATCCATCCATCCCAGGACATTAATTGGTACATGAACTAAGCAGATACTGGCAGGATTTACATGAGTTTAAGCAAAAACATGCAAATCATGCAGGTGACAAACACATTTATGTAACAAATAATGTCCCCCCTGCAAGTGGCATTCTTTGATGACCATGTGTTGGCAAGCCAGCCAAATTTCATCTGGAAGCCCTGGTTTGGTCTTGGGATTTGGGATTTGGGACCACCAGGACACTGCCTCCCCACATGGTTTTCATGTGGTTTCCACATGGTTTGCACATGGTTTGCACATGGTTTGCACATGGTTTGCACATGGTTTGCACATGGTTTGCACATGTCCCCCACATGGTTTTCATGTGGTTTCCACATGGTTTTTCACACATGGTTTCCATCCCATCCATCCAATCCCATCCATCCAATCCATCCCATCCATTGCATCCATCCATCCATCCCAGGACATTAATTGGTACATGAACTAAGCAGATACTGGCAGGATTTACATGAGTTTAAGCCAAAACATGCAAATCATGCAGGTGTAAAACACATTTATGTAACAAATAATGTCCCCCCTGCAAGTGGCATTCTTTGATGACCATGTGTTGGCAAGCCAGCCAAATTTCATCTGGAAGCCCTGGTTTGGTCTTGGGATTTGGGACTTTGCTGGAAGCCCAGCAAGCCCAGAAATTTATATTTTAAAAATACAAATATTATAAGGTAAAAAACAAATTGCACATTTTATTTTATATATTATATTTTAGTTAACATAATATTATTCTATATAAAACAAGACTTAATATATTTTTTAAATGAATTTATTAATAATTATTAATAGTTAATAATTAATAATTATTTAATGAAATTAATTCCCCACAAAAAGATATTATTTTCATTTATATATTTTAATATTATTATCCATAACACAATTTATTTATTATATATTTTTTATTATTATTTTTATAAATTTTAAAATCATGTTTATCGAAAAATATATATATATATATATATATGTTTTCCTCCTTATTAATTTTTATTTTTTCAATTAATATATTATTATTATTATTTTTTTTTTTTTTTTAAAAAAAAAATATATATATATTTATCTTAATTTATTCGATTTGTTTTTCTTATATTATGATTAATATTAAATTTAGTTCGAACATTCTAGTGTCATTTGTTAATAATATAGAGTTTATAATATATTAGTATAAATTTTAGTATAGTATATAACAATTTTTGTATTTTTGTTATATGTGTTTGTTTTTATATTATAATAATTAAACTATTATTATAATTAAAATAATTTGTGATTATTATTATTTTGTTAATTATATTAATTATATAAAATATATTTACAAATAAAATATTGTATTATAAATGTATTTAAATATAATTTAGAATAAATAAAAAAACCTTTAAAACTTAGTAAAAAGAAAAAATGATATTTAAAAAAAGAACAATCTTATTTCCTTATCTATATCAACAATTAACATATGTATAATCAATATATAATTTATTAATTGCCGTTTGTTGGCTATATAGGTCTATCTTCTCTTGCGGGAGCCTTTCAAAGGGAAACCAGGTCGACAACAAATGACACGCCCATGATATTTGTTCAAGATTCGTCGCGTTCATTGGCTCATTGCGTTAATTCCAATCTTTATTCAATCATCCCCAATGGTCAACTCAAGTCTCAAAGGGAAAGCTAATGTGCTATGTACAAGATTCCGCGCGGGAACTGACTTGGATTGAGCGGAACTTTGCGCTTAGCTCATCCTGACCCGCACAAATGTGATTTTCCCGTCGCTGAAGCTCCCCGCCTGAATTCCAGGACTTGGAGGACGGCCGGCTCTCCACTTTTTTGGCGAAGCCTCGCTCCTGCAGCCAGGCCTCCACCTGACGGATCCCACGGATGGACCGATCCGGTGCGAAAGCCCCAGCCTGGCATGGGCCGGCGGAATACCTGGGAAGCCTCAGCCTCGGGAAACCGCTGAGCTTGGCGAACCGAACTGGGACTCGTTGAGCCCAAGGGGCGGAAGGAGCAAGGGATGTTGGCGCAGGTCCCCATGCCTGGCAAGGCCATGGCAAGGCCATGGCCGCCATGGCCACCATGGCCACCATGGCCACCCCGCAACTCCGCAACTCCGCAACTCGAGCCAAAGCGTTTCTCTGCATTTTGCGCAGCTCCCGTCTCCTCATTCGAGTTGTCGGAGGCTTCACCAGCAGGTCGACGAAGTTTCGAGCCTCTTTGGGGCGCTATTCAGGGAGTGACCTGCAAGCCTTTTGGTCATACAATGCATGACACACTGCTTTGCGCCTGGTCCGCCTGGTCATTCGTCGCATTTTCCATACCTTGCGGTCACTGGACGTCCCTTGACGGTGGGCCACCCACCAGCCGACCTGCCTTGAAAGGGTGGAAAGTTGTTGGCCACACAGGTTGCCAGCATCCACCAATCGTAGCAATGCGCCTAGGCAATTGGGCATGTTGAGCCCATCTCCCCTCTTCCCCCAACTCCCAACGGCCTGCCACTGTGGCGGCTTGGCCATGGGAGGCACTTCATTTGGTAGGCCGCCAGTAAAGAGCAACCAAGTCAGCACCTGGAGGCAAGCAGTGTTTCTGCCTCTCCGTTCTCCAACCTGGCTCTGACCGAAATCAATTCCAAGGAGCTCCGAGTGAATATAGATCTGCGCACTCATCATGTGGCATACCGCCTAGCCGGAGCTTTCTTCTTGTGCGCTTGTCGATGCAACATCCACAAACTCATGTGTTTGCAACTGGCTAAACATGCTTTGGCCCTGCATAAGCTGCCTTGACAGTTACACGGCTTGCTTTTGAGAGATCGGCCAGATTTTGTTGGGTGAACGAGATTTCGCTTGTAAGTTGTCGACCCAGAACTTCTGGCGCGATGTAGCCCGGACTACCTGGCCGGCAAGAAAGGAGAAGCAAGTTGGCCTAGGAAGTCTCCAGCTCTTGCAACTTACATGACACTCCCCGTTAATTAGTTAATCCTGCCTGCGGGGTGGCCAAACGAAAATGTTCCGGAAGAAGGCCCCAGTCGCCCAGCGCCGAAATCGGCCAGCTTGCAGCAAAGCAGGCTGTCCAAAACCACATTTTCCTGAGTTTGAAGCTGTTGCCAATGGCAGTCATGCGCGCCGGCCAACGGGATGGAGGTGCATGTCAAGTTGCTGGCTTCAAGTCCCTGAAGAGAGTATTGAGCCTCGCGACACAAGCTGTTGCCGCGGACCGTGACCTTCCTGCTGGCCTGCGGTGCATATGCTCCAAGCCCAGAAAGATTTGCCCCAGCCAGTCCACGGTCTGCTCTGGCGGCCTGCAAAACAGATTGTCGACCACGCAGGCCACCCTCTATTCCCCAAAAGGAGGAAATAGAAACTGGCAAGACCAGTTCTCTGCCTGTACGTGCTCGCAGCTCGAAGACGCTTGGCATTGCGGACTTGCTGCAGGAGGTTGCTCGGGCAGAACTCCATGACCAAGGTGTAAAGTCCTGTGCCAAGTGAAACACGCTTGCGCAACTCTGCCAGGTCGGCCTGCGTCATCAAAATTGACCATGTAGAGGCGGACGATGCATGGGTGGGGGGTCTGCCGCACGTGTGTCCCAACCTGATGCGCGACAACGCGATACTTGCCTTGCCGATTCCGGAGCCATGTCAAACCTCCTGAAGGTCCCGAAGTGAGTCAAGAACCCCCAACCGCTAGCCTCACACTCGCGGACTACTTCCGGGGCGACAGGTCGCTGCTGCGTCTTGAAAACCTCAGCTTCGTGCCCATCTCCCAGTCGATGGCTTTGCCGGGCGGCCTTCACTGCATACCACGTGCCAGTTTGTCTGTGCTTCGCCCTGAAGACCTGCCAAATCCGAAGCATCCGAAGCATCCGAAGCATCCGAAGCATCCGAAGCAACCGAAGCAACCGAAGCATGACTCACGGGCCTCGCCAAAGCGGCCCTCGCCAATAAGTGCGGGAGCATTCTGCCATGGGTTGGCCTCCCCAAAGCAGCTCACCTGCAAGAACAAGCAGGAGGCTTCTGGGATCTTCTGGGAAACTCAGGCGACTTCTCCAAGTCACTTTGCCCTGTGTTGCACTAGATGCTATGACCCATCCCAACTTACACATTGTCCCAACACATTGTCCCTTCTTTGCACCCGAAGTTGATCCGCGAAAAAACGTACGGGCAAACTATGGCAAACTTGTCAGGCAGAATTCACATGGCTTGAAGTCCCGTGCGCCTCCCGGCCCCAGAGGTCAATCCGCACCAAATCCTCTAGTCGCAGCGGCTGATCAAACACCTGGCTCCCTTCCTGGCGAACTCCGCGAACTCCATTCCAAGTTGGCCAAGTTGGCATCGGCATGGCCCAATGAACAAGAAACACATGGAGAAAGAAAGACATCTCTGCGCCTCCTCTGCTTTGGTCAAGCACAGGCGGCCCAAGGCTCCGCCACAACTGGCGGCAACATACGAGCCTCGCATTGGAAGCGCACATACTTCATTTGGCTGTGGGTAAAACAGGTACCCAACATGGAACCCTGGTATATGGACACATGGACTAAAACCTGCGGTCCCCTGTTGGCTTCATGTTGACCCATACCCATTTCACTGAAAACGTCATACTCCGAGAATTTGCCAAGGGACATAGGCCAGGCGCCACCAGCAGCTGGCATTTCCTGCAATGCCGTCCAAGGCGCCAAACAAGCAACCGTGGGTGCTCGCGCCTTGAGATATGCAATGGGACTGAGCACCAGTCTTCATGCACCTCTGCAAAGAACGAGGCAACATTCTGCCCACACGTTGCCGTCACGTCTGTCTCAGCTAGTCCAAGCTGCAGAGGAAGAACGCCGCTGACTGCTCGGGCGGCTGTGTGCGGAAGGCACGCCCAGCTCCTCCAGTGTCAATGAAGCGTACGTGTCGTGAGTCCGTCCCTGCCAAAACGGCGTGGATCCCAAGAGATGCCCATGCAAACGACTTGCACCTCTAACCATCACAGGCAATTTCCCCCAAAACGGCGAAACCTGGGAATCCCATTTCTGGACACCGACGCCGACGGTTCGGCGACTCGCCGGCCGTGCGAGTCGACTCCGAACTCGTCCTCCACGGCCGCCAGGGCCTGCGCCTGGAAGTGCTCGGGGTCCCAGCTGCCCCAGGACCGCGCCAGCGACATGCGCAGCCCCTCCGAGCGCGTCAGGTCCGCCGGCCTTCGGAGACACAACAAGAAACAAAGAACACATGAAGCTCTTCCCAGCAAAGACGGTGAATCACGTGAATACGAGGTGAGCATAAAGTGAAGACACGAAAAATGAGTTCTCAGTGAATACCTCTCAGGTGACCTCGGATCGGGACATGAACCAACTCGCCTCCTCCCGCTGGAGTCCGCGGTGGCCGTCCAGCGCGGACACGCCAGCGCCAGGAGCCGGGCCGCCTGCACGACTGCACGAGCCGAGCGCCGATTGAAACTGCAACCGGCTTTCCAGTTGAAAGCCGAGTCACGGAAAACCCCCCCCCACCCCCAGCAAAACTCATAGAATCCAATGCCGGCAATTTAGCACATGTCCCTGCTTGGAGTGCAACACAGCTCCGGGAAGGTGTCGAGTTTGGTAACAGTCACTTTGGGCTGATGCACTAAAGCCAAGACTTTCGCCAGCAATGTGGTCATGTGACGACATACTCGCTCATGAATACTGAGCGGTCCAAGCCCTTGGTTTCTGAAATCAAATGGCTCAGGGCTCAGGCAGTGCTTTCTCTTTTCTACTTACATGCGTACGCTGTACTTGGAGCTTCTCGCTCCGTCGGACATTTGCGCAAACTCAAATAGGATGCTGCGCTGGGTGGTGATCCCGTGGTGTCCTTCGTCCGTCTTAACTTCTCTTGGCCGTGGCTCCTTCATTGCTAGCCGCATGGATTCAGACAACATGTTTTGTGCTCATGGTGCTGCATCGCATGAGCATTTGGCATGGCTCAGGGTCTGAGAATCGATGTTATCAAAAGCAAGACCACCGCACTGTTCGATTGGCTGGTATCCCGCTCGAAAGCACTGGCCAAGATAAGCAGCGCGTTTGATGCAGCCATGCTTTGGATCTGAGGGCCAAGTGGAAAAACTAGTGACATCTTGAATGGGCAAACCCGAGCACTGGATGCCGCGCAGGGACACATGCGCTTGTAATGCGTTTCACATCAAGAATAGGGACTCACGCATCACATCTCATAATATCATCTATGTCCGACTATTGTCAGCCTTTCCATCGAGCCCAAAGCTCGCCTCTAACTGTCCAGCGCGTGCCGCAACATGCAGCGGGGTCTCCCCGTGCTCGTCCACGTAGTCCTTGCCCTCCTGAAGGCGCTTGACACCTTTGACTCAGGTGTCAGCTCAAACAACCGACAATGCGACATTCAGCGAATCCCAAAACTGCTCCTCTTCCAAAGCGCCACCCTCCAGCAGCGCGCGAATGATCCGATCCTCGAATGAATTCGTGTCCGTGGACAAACTTGGCCATGGCTCAAACTCCAAATCGTACCAGTGAACATCAACCAATCCAAGCACTAAAATGGGTCCTAAAATGGGTAGTGAATGCGCCGAAAACCCCCCAAAATGGGATCCCAAAACGGTTTTGACAGCCATTGGAATTGGACTCCACGGGCATCACCTGGGACTGTTCGGACTTTTCGGACGCGGTAGGTGCCCCTATGGCCCGGCCTTGCCGAGCCAGGCCGCCAGGTGCAGAGCCGTCCAGCTGGATTGGCAGGCCCGGCTGCAGCGGTTCCGCGCCAGGTTGCGCCTCCCCGAGTGCCTGGCTCTGGTTTTTCCGGCGCTCTCGGCTTGACTCAGCTTTGAACTTTTGGATTAGACTTTTGAGTTCGGAGCTTGACACAGCTTGGCACAAGCTGGCGGATTCTCTCAAGCCCAAGCCCCTCGCTTGATGCCCACCAGAGCACCCTCAACCACCAGGAACTTGCAGACCTGCACACTTCGGATGCCCAAGACGCCCAGACGGACATTCCGAGCCTCAGCGTGGCCCTCGCGAACCGCCAGCATCAAGGGCGTGTTCCCATCCACATCCGGCCTGGAGCTTAGGAGCGCAAAGGCTCTTGCGTCCAGCTTTTTTCTCGAAGTGCCAAAGCCTGTTCAAGTCGATGTCGGCCGATGCACTTCCTGAGGGTCTCATGCCAAGCCGCAAAGCCTAGCAACTTATGCGCAAGTCATCATTTCCGGCCATCTGCCCATAGAATCTTCTCACAGTTCCCTGGCAAGCGTGGCCAAGCGGCGCGTCAACTCCTTGACCTCGGCCACCAGCCTCTCCATCACTTCCTGGATACTCTTGCTCTCTCTGACCCAACACATGCAGCATGAGGCATGCAGCATGCAGCATGATGCCTCTCCTTGACTTCCTGCGTGTTTCCTTTCTCGCTGGCTGTGAAAATATCAATCATGTCGATCCTGCACACGTAGCGAGAAGCACCGCATGCTCGATGCATTTAATGCCCTCCAGCCCACTCGTATCTCGCCAAGGCTCTGCCAAAGAATTGTGCACTGCATCCACAGCCAAAGAAAGAAGTATACAAATAAAGAAATGAACATGCCTTTGTTGGCGAACGTGCTAAACAACACACATGCCTGCGTGATGCCCGGTGCGACTATTCGAGTCAAGGAGCCGACAAACCTGGTGAACTCAACTCTCAGGGCAATGATACATGTCACACGATGTGGCCATGTTGCGTCGCGCACCTTTGCCAACATCTTGCACACTGCCGAGACTCATTCCGCAATGCATCGCCACATTCTTTTGAAGGTCATCCCAGCCATCTCTGGCAGCCGCCGCCGCACACACCATCAAAGGTAGCACCAGGACTTCAAGCAGAAACTTCACATCCAGCCACCTCCGTGCAAGACAGCGACACACTGCGATTGATTTTGGAGATTGGCTCAGTGGATGGCCTGGAGATCTTGCGCGCAGCTCGGCGCTTGTATGGCGAATCCACAAAGCAAAACAGGTTCACCTCAGACATCCCAACGCAGCCCGGCGTGCCAGTGCTCAAGTGCTCAAGTGCCACGCAAAGCGCAAAGCTCTGGCCCAACTTTGGCAAGTGGCCCAGGCGCAAGGAACACAACAAAGAAGCCGCACTGTGGAACGAACCTCATCCCCTCCGTGGTATAGCACCTCTCAAAGTGCTCTCCGCTCTGACATGTTGCAAGTGTGAAGTGTTTTGGTGAGCGGCTAGTGAGCTAGTTTGCCTAGCCTGTTTGCGTGTCAGTTGGCCTTTTTCTTTGGCGAGGCGGAAGCGGAAAGCTCCAGTGGCAAGGCTTTGGGAGACCTGGTCACTTTCTGCTTGCAGCGCGCGGGCCATGCTTTTCACCCCCCTCTGACAGCTCTGACCCCCCGACCCCAGCCCTGCCAGCATGTAGGTGAAGAGCAAGTTCGAAGCAGCCGGACACCACCACCACCAGACCAAGCGGCGTGTGGTAACCATAAAGGCCACCATCATCACCTCCGGACCCGGAAGTCTCGTCCACTCCACTCCACTCACATGTTTCTGAGTCCAGGGCGGTGCGGGTTAAGACCTCGCCTCGGGTTGCGCGCACGCTTTCAGCGCACGCTTTCATGAGAAGATGGAGAGGGACCCCGGTCCAAAGTTCAGCCCAGCAGCTCACCCGGAAGAGGAGATGCAGCAACTCATATCTCGGATTCAAGATGAACCCACTTGGCACAGACATCTTTGCTTCAGGTTTTCTCAGGGGCAATGTGCCATACATCCGTTGTGCTTCACTGGCAACTTGGTAATTAGACGTGCCCGCATGCTGCTAAGTCCCAGAAAAGACTTGTCCCCGCCTGAGCGATTTCTGCATCTCTCTAGCCACTGCGCCGGAACAGCAATAATCCAACTCCACCATGCCGGAGCCAGCGGAGATGAAAAGCACGATGCCTCGGAATCAAATCGCAAGGAGAAAACTGCCTGGCCGATTCGCACTCCGCCAGCCAAGGAGCCCAAGATCCCAAGAAACTGCCTCTCAAATGACCAGGACATTCTCATCAATGGATCCTCTGGTGGATAGTTCCTTAGATGCAGAGTTCTTGGGACTTACCTGAACAATTTGCGTGGTTTCAGCTCAAGCATCAGACTCCACCAGCTGCAAACGATGACGGTCAGTGCTGGCAGACCTTCGCACAGAGCCGCAACTGCCTTGGCTCGCTCGCTTTGAGACGGCTCTCGCGCGACTCGACTGCTTCGCGGCAGATTCCCTGCGAGGCGCTTTGCAGTGGTAGCGGTTCCAGGCGAAGGACTCCCGCTGCTGGGGATGGCCCTGCTGGTGCTCCTCCCCCAACGGCCCAACCCTCCCGGCCATCCCGGACGACAAAAACCCAAAGGCACACTCCTGACGATCGAGGTACTCGTCGTAGGCCAGAAGCACGATGACACCCTGAGCCCGACAGAGGCGCAAGAAACCAAATCCTTTTTTGCGCCTGCAAGAGGCCCAGCGGCACCCACAGCACTGCCTCACCAGTTCTCTCAACTCAAACGGCGCGAGTTGATCTGTTACTGGTGTCTTCCCGCATCCGTTTTGTGCACTTTTTAGATTCATGTGTTTGTCAGTTTGTCTGCTTTGCGCCGGTCGGTCCTTCAGCAGCAAGCTCTGATTGCGCAAAGGCAGGCCCCAAGACCAGAGGAGCTGCACTGGCTCGGCGCGCCATGCGGCGTGAGTGCAAACCATGCCTGGCGAGTTGCAAATGCCTCCCATGCCCCGCTTCGTGTGCCCATTCTCGTTTCTGTCTCTTTTGCGCCTTTCATTTCACCCGGCCGACTCAACTGCACGGCAAACTGCTCAATTCCGGCCCCTCCCAGAGCCTGAGAGAAGCAAAGGCGCCGTCATGGCGCATATCCTGGACACGCACAGGCGCAAAAGGAACGCATTCGCAAGGCAACTTGATCAGCCGGGGGCGCATGCTGTAGTTCTCCGTTAGAATAAAATCCAGGATTGCCAGAATCTCTGACAGCAGCGCAGCAAAATGGAGGAGAAGGAAGCAGCCCAGCCGTTGACACAGGCCGCGCCGCTGTGGCACTTCCCGTGGCTGGCGGGGATATGGACAAAATGACATGATCTCAATCTCAGGCGCGTTTCAAACTGAAGGGCTCCGTTCCAAAATGTTCCAAAGTGGCCCAAACCTCACGGCTTTGCTTTGGCCTCCGTCAACTCCACGGCGAGGTTTTCTCGCTCGAAGCCCACCATGTCATGCAAGGCGCGAGCGGCCCACGCAGCCACTCACGCGCAAAAGCGGGTAAAGGACGCTAGGCGGTAGCCATTGGTCATTGGTGGCCGTGCCAGGGCTCCCTTCCACGCTTCCCGTTCTCCCATGCTTTGGAGGATGTCTGACTCTGTCTCGGGGTAACCACTAGCTTCAGCAGTCTTGTCAATCAAATGCTGAAAGTGCCTCCGACCTGCACGGAGCCACGCAAGCAATGTCGCAACCGTGGCATGCCATGGCTGGCAAGTGAGCCAATCTCGACGCGTGCGCACATGTGTTTCTCGGTGTCCTGGCATGAGCTGTCACGGGCGGGATTTAACGTGCAACTGGCTGCTTCCTGCAAATTCCTGTAACACGCAGCGTTGGATCAGCTCGACTTTTGCTAGCTGAACCCTTGTCAAAAGATAACATACAAGCAAATGCATCACACAATGCAAACACATATGCAGCACCTCCACATTGCATCATGCAATGCAACACCATTAAACAGATTCACGCTGTAAAACACAACTCCAGCGAATTCTGACACATCCATGATGCTTTGATGCAATTATATTCATCATTCTTCTGTACAAGGCTTCCAAGACATCGCTGCTGGCTTTGCAGTGGTTCGGACAAGCCGATCATGTAAGGAAGGCGGAACACTCACATCAAAATGCCGTTGTGACAAGCTGATGCGGCGTACTGGACCAAAAACAAACGACTGTTTCACACCCTGCTCCGTGACAGCCACTTACCTGTGCAGTGGGCCCATGCCAAATCAAACTTCTGCAAATTCTGAACGTCGCACATAAGAAATCGAGTGTCTCAATAGCCCATCGCTACTTTTCACAGAAACTTCTGGCCAGCTGGACTCGGATCCGGATCCACATACAGCAGTGACCCAGCCCTGCTCGAGGCCTTGGTACACATCAACGGCGTCACCATCGACGTACCTGACGCGCACTTTCTCCGCGGGGAACACCAAGGTCTCATCGGGCAAACGGACGGCATACGCCAAGGGGAGGCTATGCATTCCCACCACCACCGCTGCTTGCCACCGTCCCTGAAACTCCACACTCACCGCCTCCGCTTTCTCAAATGGCAGCCGCAATCGCTCAAGCGGCACGAAGCTGCGTGGCCGTCCTCTTCCCAAGGCGACCGTGTAGACCGGCATTCCGTTGCGGCCAACCCGTCCAGGGCCTTGAATGGAGCCCTGCACCCACTTGTTATGCGTCTCAGAGAAGTACTCGACTTTGGTCCCGTCCACATACGCCTCCAGCGGCCCACAGGGTGAGGCTTCCTTTCGGGCGACTGGAGAGGCAATGGTCGGAAGCGGGAGCGGCACTACACCCTCAAAGCCCTCAGTCTCAAGGCCCTCAGCTTCACTTGGCGAGGGATGGTGATACCCGGCCGAGCTCCCAGTGGAGCTCAAGACGCTGTTGCTCCTGAAGAAACTTTGCTTCGTCCTCACGCGGGTTCCGCGGTCTGCGAACCGCGTTGGTGATGCCAGCGAGCCCAAATCCTGAGCGGGGCGTGTCGAAAAGCTTCATACAAATCCACTCGTCCTGTTCTTGACTTCAAGCACACAATTCAGACACAAGTCACACGAGTCACGCGAGAATGAGCAAGGGTTCCTGGCCTGCCACTTCTCTGCCTCCAGGGACCAGCTCACGGTCGTCTTGCAGCCTGCTCGCATTCCTTGCAGCCTAGGCCGCACGACCTGAAATGGGACTTCGTGCTCGGAGCCCCGTGTGTCCTGAAGACTGATGGTGCCTCCAATTACTTTCCTGGACTTCATCAGGAGACAAAAAGCCCAGACGCTGCAGCAGAGGCAGAACGCCACGCCCAACAGACAGGCGCTGAAGATGGGAGGATCAAAACAAACTGCGCCCGGCTTCAAGCTGCCCCAAAAGGAGCAAACCACAGGCTCCAGGATGGAGAACGTAGTGAGATGTGTGGTGGCACACCAAAATCCACTCGTGTCGTCCCCAATGGCCCGGAGTTCTTCCGGGCTTGGGCGATAAACCCCCTCTTGAGACCACGTGGGCGTGGGTGTGAGGAACGCACACTTCGCACCGGAGAAGGACCCTGAGGCGATGCGGAAGATGATGGGCTCAGACAGGTTCTTCACGTCCACCTTCGAGTTCGAATCCAAGTCCAGCAAACTCAGCTCCAGCAGAGGACCTGCAAGTCTCCATTTCTCCTTACCTCCCATGTCGATCACGGCCCCGCGCCGGAGGTCGTCCCCGAGATGCTCGCCGCTTGGCACGGACAAAGCAGCCAAGGCCGGCCTCGCAGCTAGCGATGCGACGCTCCGTGGCACAAACACTGTGGAGTTTGCGGTCGTTGCCAGCACAGGCTGAGTCTCATGCGGAATGGTCAAAGACAGAACGGCACCATCCGGCAGCTGGACCTCACTCGTTTGGCTCACGTTAGTCGAGTTGGGATTTCGATTTCCATTGGCCGTGAGAAGGCTGTCGATGTGACTCATCAGAAGGTCCTCCAGCTGTGAGGCGTTCTCCTTGGATCTTTGTGCAACTTGTCTCTGCGCATGGCACATGGCACCGAGTACTCCACTGTCCAGTGCCCAACATCAAATTTTAAGTCCACACTAAACAAGTCAAAAACACATGTCAATTGGCATTGCTTCTGAAGCAAACAAAAAGGAGACATGCTCTCTTTCATCCACGCTGCACTGCTTAACCTTCCCGCCAGAAATGCGAAGCCCATGTTGGATGTCGACGTCGTCTCTGTGATGGTTGAGGTGGTTTCTGTCTGCGTCAAAGTTGAAGTGGCAGTCCTGGTGATAGATGTAGTGGTTGAACTCGAGCTCCAGCAGCTAGCGCTTGTTGACATTGTGGATGAGGTTCCAGTGGCCTGTGTCTGTGTTGCGGAAAATGTAGAGGTCGAACTGCTCGAGCTCCAGCTTGACGTCGAGCTAGAGCTGGTTGACATTGTGGTGAATGAGGCTTGCGATGTCTGTGTTGCGGAAAATGCGGATGTTGAACTACTCGAGCTCTTTGACGCTGAGCTAGAGCTGGAGGAGATTGAAGACGTTGTGCTGGTTGTCCAGGTTGATTGCGTCGTAGTGGAAGAGGAACTAATTCTGGTTGCAAACGCTGTCGACGTCGAGGTGGACGTGGTAGTAGAAGTCAAGGTCGTGTTTGTTGTGGACGCTTGCGTGGACGTCTTTGTCCGTGTCGTGGATGAAGCAGTGATTGTGGAGGTACCCAGCGTATCAAAATACCAGAAGGTGCCATAGTAAGACCACATCCTACCAGCTTCATCCATAACAGAAACGGGATACAGGAAGTTGCGAGGGCCAGTCCCAGAGTCTGCCAAAGTCCAGCTGGCAGCCTCTGTATCCAAGCACCACACTGCATCTGCGTCATTTGCCTCGCCTGCCTCGCCTGTGGTCGTTAAGCCCCCGAACACCCAGATCTTGCTTCCTCGAAGGACGGCTGTATGGCTCTCGCGGGGGGACATGCCAGCGCCAGCATCCACAGTGGTCCAAGTCAGAGCTCTGGTGTCAAAGTACCAGACATCTTTTTCCAGGCCAGCTTGACTCCAGCCACCCAGCACCCACATCCGCTCAGCATGCTGCACAGTTGCAGGGCTCCAGCGTTCAGAAGGACCGCTGCCCTCATCCACCAAGGTCCAAGTTCCGCGCGAGGTGTCGAATGACCAAAGATCATTCCTCTTCCGCCCATCGTAGCCAGCAAACACCCACAGTTTCCCACCGCTGATCACCATGGCCATGCTCTCTCTTGCACTGGGGCCACTCCCAGAATCCACCAAGGTCCAGTTGCTAGCTGAGGTGTCAAAGCACCACAGCTCGCTGCTCAAGCCAGTTGATACGACACCACCAAAGACCCACATCTTGCCGAACTGAATGTCTGAAATGTGGCTAAAGCGGGGGGAGGGCCGAAGACCAATGGACTCCACTGAGTTCCATTCCCAGCCCACCGTGTCGAAGTACCAAACGTCATTCTTCAGGCTGCCGTCTTTGCTGCAGTTGCCACCGAAAACCCAGATCTTGCCCACATCCAGCACTGCCGTGTGCCATCGCCTTGCGGATGGACCGCTGCTGCAATGAACCTGCGTCCAGTCGCCAAGCTCAGCATACGCTGAGATGAAAGCCAGTACTGCCCAGCGCTGCCACATGGCAGCGCAAAACTGTATAGAGTTATAGAGTTTGACCTTCTGTGGATTGGGGGCTTGCATGCTGTCGATGGGACTGTTGCAATTTCATATTGCTTCATGATTTCATGAGGTGCCCGGTGTTGCAGACCTCTCTCTCTCTCTCTTTCTCGTTCTCTCTGGGTCTCTCAAGGCCTGCCATTGACGTCACTCACCTGAGCCTCTACGCTGCGCTTCGAATACAAATTACACACAGTATTACATGTCTGTCGCAGCAATCTGAAGGGAAGATACGGCTACGACATCACCAGCTGGGTTTGTAGATGTCGCATCACCTTGATCCAAGTTTGCCATCAATACATCCGTTCCATAACGCCACATTGCTCATGCAACTCATACTATGCACCATGCAAGCCGTGGCGGACGCTTTTTGCGGCATCTCGCGGAGCTGAGTCACCTCGGGACGAAACTCGGGCCAGTCCCGTGCGGAAAGAGCATCGTTCGGGCAAGGAGAAACCAGGGATATTTTTGAGCAGGTGTGTGGTTCAAACATCCATTTGGACTGCTTAAGATTTTGAGTTCCAATTATACTTACAATTTGAGAGCTCCCGGCTCACCAATCCCCGTGCCTCCACAGCTCCGACACGTCGCACTCGCAGCTTCTCGACTGCGTCTGCTGGCAGGTCCTTGGCCACAACCCTCCCAAGCGAGGTCAACATGGCCTTCCCTGCGGGATGATATCAGTGCAAAAAGAAACCCATTCTATATCCTGCTATGCTTGTATAAGGTCTTATCTGTAACTTGAGCCACACGTCTTGCAATTGTGCAAGCGTACCCAGAGCATCCCGAAGCTCTAACTTGTGATGAGCAGCTGCTCCGAGTGGCACACCTGGCCGCAGCTTGCCATAGATGCTGGCCTGAATCTCCTGGCTCAGGCCAGAACATGACTGCGATGTCTTTGACAGAAAGGGGCCAAGATGTCTCATGCATTGCCTTTGAAGCCTTCGACTGGAGGACAAATGCTCAGAATGGTCAATCCTCTTTCACAGCACCAGTGCATGCCTCTACACCTGTCATCACCTGTCATGCACATAGGACTTGAACCAGGCTGCATAAGTCGGGTCCTCTCGCGTTGGCCGCCCTTTCCTGGTGGGCACCTTGCGTGGAAGCCGAAAGCTCGGATCACATCACATCTCTCCGCCTTCTTGGGCTTCTCCTCGCGGAAGATTTGCAGCAACTGGCGCCAGAACGGCCAGGGTAGGGCGATCAGCACGGCACAGAAGATGTACTTCCTGCGCACAGGTCACAAGGATCAGGACACACCCCGTCAACTTGTCCTTGCACTGACTGGCACTCTTGTGTGGATCATCACATTGCGTCGGTGTTGGACTTTTGGGCAACAATAGCATGCCAAACAGAGCCAATCCAATTGTGTCCTCACATTGACATGTTGATTTGCAAGGGAGTTCAGCAAAGCCACTGGGTGAATTATAACAATTCACCAACCTTACATCTGGTGTTTGAATCGTGCCAGCCTGGATATATTCAAGCGCATCTAGAACAATCAACATTCACGCTATCAACACTAGGGACAACGGGGCACACATACATCTGTCCCAGAACTCAAGCAAGGCACAGCCTGAATCAGCAACACCCCTGTCCAGTTCTTGCGCCGCTCAATCCAGGCATTGCGCAGTAGGCCAATATCCTAAGTCCCATCAGATAGTGGGTCGTGGCATTGCAGTCAAACCTGCTTATCCACACCGTCTTGACTGGCATCCACTGAAGCAGTTTCAATATTTTCCTGTTTCAGTGCTGCCCGGGAACAAGCAGGATGAACCCGACTGCCAATACAGCCGCATCTGCGGCACGCATGAGCATCGGCTGCTGACTTTTCGGCATGCGGGGCCTGCGCATCCAGGGCGGGATCCAATCCCTGAACTCAAATCCCCTTACATGGCGTCCAAAAGATCCACCATTCTGAAGCGACCCAGCCTGCCAAACCGCCCAAAGAGGCCAATGCGCAGTGCTGTGGATGCCAACAACACCAGGCAGTCCTGTGCTCTTGTGCAGCGCATAAGTGGCACATGGCACAAATACTGCCCCTCTCCCAGCCCTAGCCCTTGCTCTCAACCCGTCCAGCTGAAGGCTTCCCAGCAAGTGGTCTCCAGGTCGAAGGCGCAGCAGGAACCGACACAGACCAATCCTGGCGCCAGCTCTTTCACATTTCCAGTGCGAACCTGCAACGGTCTTTTCCGGTCTTTTCCGGTCCAGGGCGCGCAGAAGTAGCACAGCAAGATCAGCAAGGGAGGCACCCGATACTCGCAAGATGGAGTTTGCCAACGAAGCGAGGAGAAGTGCAGGACCGCTCCCAGGCTGCACTGCCTGAAGATATAAAATCATCCTATCAAGTGAAGTGGATGTGAATTGGTCTCAATGCTCGTGTATTTGGAGTTTTGAAGTTTGCAGCTGAGGTGCAGGAGAGCTATCCGGCGCCAAACCACCATGGCATCTTCTGGCAACCTCAGCTCCGCAAAATGAGACTGTTGCTTCCTGGCCTTTTTGCGGCGAGCTGCACAAAGCAGAGTGGCCAATGCAGTGCGGTGAGGGAGCCTGGCAACAAAACTCCGCGGCCGGTCCAGTCCGGTCGAGTCCGGTCGAGTCGATGCTGCCGCGTGGCAGTCATAGGCCAAGGACATCAGGCGCCGGGCTGAGCCCAGCGGCCGCGCCAGGACCCGCCTACAACTAAACTCCTTGCATCTTGAGACCTCCAGGCTTCCAGACGGGCCTTCCCTTGAAGACGTCCAAGCCTGCGGATACAACTGCGACAGCCGGGCACTAGATACCGTACCCCACCTAGTAGCTCGGCTGACACCAGCAGCAACGCCAAAGAATGGGCCAGACTTTGTAGCACCATCACCACTTGCCGCTGCAACATGCCCTCGTCGCAACCGCAGCTTCACAAGTACTAAGTGGCAAACACCTCATGTGACAAATGTGATCAATCGCCTGTGCTTGTCTTGTGAGGTGCCGACTATCCAAGATGGAACCTTTGCCACAACATGTCCTCAGCTTCGTGCCAGAAAGTCAAACAGCAAATGCTTATGCACACGGAGACACATGCTGGTAGATGCGCCTTGCCAACATGGCTATCCAAGCTGCTGAGGAGGCCGAACTCTTTCAGCATAGACGATCGTCCACGCTTTCGTTTCTTGCGAGGCCAAATCCTGGACACTGCGAAACCCCAATTGGCGTCTCCAAGCTCCAAAACGCGAGTCGAGTCGAGCCGAGTCCTGGTAAAGGTGTCAATGCCCTTTGACTTGGACCGTGAGCCAGGCGGGGCCGGATTCGGCGCTGGCCGTGCCGGCGCAGGCGCAGGCGCAGGCGCGGGCGCAGCCGGCGCAGGTGGGGGCGTCACAAACGCGGACATTCATCGAGAGCTGGGGAACGTGCACGGCAGAATTCTCGCCAAAATGAATGCAGTCAAAATTCAATCTGCTCCGCTTAGAAACCATGCCATCTCGTTTTCGCGGACTGCAAATGATTGACTCGACGGCTGACATGCGTGGCATTTGTCTGAAAACAGCAGCACGCAAGGACTGAGCAAACAAAAGAAGGACGTGGTCCACCAACCCGCTGATCTCCAGCTTGACATTGAACATCCGCTGTGTCCGCATTGCAGCCTCTGGCCCTTTTCTTGCCAAGTCGAAAAATGCGGAGAGGAAAATAACAACAATGCACGATACGCAAGCCCCCAGATTCTCCTGTCTGCCAATGCATCTCTAAGTTTTTGCTAACACAGGAGTTGCGACACATCGGCCCGTGGGAAGCTGCTCAGTACGAGTGGTGCGTTCAATCGTGGCACCTTCTTTGTGAGCATCTCCCCATGTAACATCGGCTCCCTTCCGAAAGCGGCTTATGCCGCATCCCGCAGCTCGGCCTATGCAAGAAACCTCTGAACACGCTTTGTGGATTCAAATGTGCAAAGGCCAGCTGACTGAAAATTTGGATCAAACTGACTTGAGACATCTCCGCGGGCACAGAACTTGACCTTTTGGCCTAGAGCGCACGGCTCTTGCCCCGCGTGTCAGGTTCATTCTATTTCACGTTGAGTCTAGCTGGGCGGTGGGTCACTTCTCTTGCGAGCATCCTTGCCACACCTCGGAGCCAAAAACTGATTGGTCGGATTCTGCGCCCTTTTCTGAGGCCCAGGCCTGGAAAGCATGTACTTGTAATTATCCTCGGGCAAGCAAACAGCGCACATGCCGCACTTGAATAAACCAGTTCAGCAATAGCCCGCATTCTCAGCTGCTCACCTCGAAATTCAGGAGTCCGAAAAGCTCCACTTTCGCACCATCACGGAGGTTCACCCTGCCAGTCACTTTGGGCATCCGTTGCATGGCTCTCAATCAGGTCCTCATGTCAGCGCAGTAGCCGAAGAAGCGCAAACCGTATTTCATCTCGTAGATTTCCTGTCCGCACTGAAACACAAAGCTCGTGGTCACACAGGGCTTGCTGAACGAAACTCTAGACCGCAGGTACAAACTTGAAACCACCAGCCAGAGTATTGGCAAATCCTGCTAAGCCATGTCCTGATAGGAGAATTCTGTGATGTCCTTTCCATCAAGACCTACATTTCATTCGCACAACCTGCCCCTTATGAATGCTACTTGCTCGGGGATCGCTCACATTTTCAAGAATTCTGATTGATTTGAGGCCACTGCCACCTGTCACAGAGACGCGCTGGCTTGTGATCTTGTACCTGGGTAACAGCAATCACTGCGAATACCTCGCTCCAAATGCGGGCAACTTCCGATGCAAAACAAACCCCACTCAGACGCGCTCTTGACCCGGAACTGGCGGTTCACCGCGGCGATGAAGGGGATGATCCTTTTGGACTCTGACTCCCCAGCGCTTCCGAATCTCTTTTGAGCTCCCGGCCCGAGGACCAAGAAGCAACTCAGGAATGGAGCAAGCATCTGTCAGGTTTCATCGAAAGAACCAGCAAAGTGAAGTGAAGTGAAGTGAGGAAGGGCCCTCCCGCCATATCCCGCCTCTGTGGAGGATGGGGGGCCCTCCCAGAAGATCTCCTCAGCCTCCAGTTTGGCCTCTTCCTTCTTGCTCTTCTCCGTCTGAAAAGTCCGACAAGTTCGGCGCCCCGGCGCGCGGCTGGAGACCGCACCTCCTTCTCCTTCTTCTGCCGCTCCAGGGCTTCTGACAAAGACATCTTCTGCTTCTGCTTCTTGGCCTGGACATGTCGAATTGCCAAGATTTGAGATTGGACATATGTCACATCATCATACAACATCCAAATACACACCTCTTGCCCAGCGCGCTCGCTGCAAACGCACGCTGGCCTTTGCTGCTTCCATGGCGGTGCCGTAAGATCGGCCAGCGGCCTTACACAAAGACATACGACATGATACGACATGAGACATGCTTGGATCCAAGAAATGGCTTTTGGACTCGCCTGCCATCCCACGAAGGCGCTACCGGCTAGGAACAGCAGCGCTGGCAGCACCTGGGCCGCACCGGTGCTCGACTCGAGCGGTGCTTGCGCTGATTGGCATCCCGGCCACACATCGCCGCCTCGCGTTGGGCACCTGAGCCACGATCTCAGGACTCACGGACCCACCGCAAGTCGGTGGACTCTGAGGTGGAAGCCATGGATCGTGCGCCGTGTGACGGCTGATGTGTCTTGAGCCAAAGATCGAGACATCTCAACCCGATTTTTCACAAGCCAGGCTCGCCCCCAGAAAAACGGGGAATCAACGAATCAGGCTGGAACCATCCCAAATGACCCAAGGCGCCTGCTGCGTGACGCTCTTTTGCTCACTCCGAACTCGCGCTGCTTTCGCAATCGTCCTGGAACGCACGTGTGCGACTTGCGACGTACGGGGAAAAAAAAAACAACACCGTTCCCTTTCGCACTTCGTGGGACTCCGTGGGACTCCGTGGGACTCCGTGGGACTCCGTGGGACTCCGTGGGACTCCGTGGGACTCCGTGGGACTCCGTGGGACTCCGTGGGACTCCGTGCCTCGGGCTTGAGGACCAGGACTTCGCCCTGGCGAAGCTCACGCCTGGGAACTCAAGCTCGCGGCTCGAGTCGAGTGGGTGGAGTGGGTGGAGTGGGTCGAGTGGTGGGGTTCCGGCTTGGCCCTGACACTGGCCACTGGGCCCGTCCCCTCGAAGACCACCTCACTGGCACTTCGGACTTGAGCGCATTCGGAGCTGGACGCCTCCACGTTGCCGCTCGAGGATGCAGACTGCCGAAGTATCTGAGCAACCTGACATCTCAGTTGGCTACCCATCCTATCCTCAAACAACCAAGTCCTGGGGTACGATATGGTACAATGACGTCCTATGGAACCAAATGACTATGAACTGGCTCAGCACTTTGCTTGCTTGCCTGAGGGAAGAATGCGACCCCTTCAAAGGCGGTGTGTGCCTCGGCAGTAAATACGACTGGCACCGTCAACCATTTGACCCGAGAGTCCGGTATTGCTCCATCCATGCATCTGAGGCAGCGTCAAAGAGCCTCGGACCTTCTTCGCGAATTCGCTCTGGATCCACCTCACGTCACCCTTTGTTGCCACACACGGCATGTGTTTTTTTTCTGCAAATCACAACCTACAGATTGCAAAACACAGTTGCTTTCTTCGGAGATCGAACATTGCCAGCAGTCTGTCGTCTTGGCCCCCCGTCCTGCAGAGCTGCACCTATCAGAACGTGAGCTTGCAAAGCAACTCCCTTCACCCACTGCATCTCAAAGGCGGAACACGTCAGATCTGTGTGGCATGTTCCATGTGAGACCCCGGAGATCTTGCCTGCCACGACCTCACATGGACCCCAGCGTTGCTCACAGCGGTGATTGCAGCCTCAGGCTGGCGCCAGAATCGTGCCGAAATGCAACAAAATGCAAAAGTAGGACACACGCGGCGCTCCTCCCCTGTCGTTTGCGTGACTCGTCAAAACGTGTGCGATGTGTGCGAGTCGAACCCGAGTCGAGCCTTCCCAAAGCTCCATGACCAGCGTCTGCCGCTCCCCCGACGTCACTGGCTGCACACAGTGTGCCTTGTGCCTAAGCTCTCAACCAAGTGCCGACCACATGTCCTACGCACTACCGGAACCGGAGTCACTGCCGGAGTCACTGCCGAAGTCACTACCCGTCGGGTCACACTTGCAACACTCAGCCCATCTCAGCTACCTGCGAGAGGAAAACTAGTGCATCTCCGCGGGCGAAGCTGTGGGGTTGCAATTCACCGCTGCCTCAAACAAGATTCACAAACTGCCCCCAGTTTCATGCCAAGCCTTCCAACCCCTGAGTTAGCTACTCTCGAGGGTGCAAAAATCACCACCTGACGTTCACTTCAAGGTCACTGCACTGAGGATATGGATTGCCGCCTTGAAAGTCGATGCCTGGCGAGTTGAGCATCACGTCCTGAACACAACGCAATGGAGCAATGCCACATGCACGCTGCAGCCAAAATGTTGAGATGCCGGCAATGGTGAATACTGAGCCTCCGTCAAAGTGAGTCGGATCCTTAGATTCCGCAGCTATGAACGAGACCCTTTTGACAAATCTTGGCGCATTTGGCTGTCATTCTGCCGATGCTCTGACCCAAGGCGCCTGCAGGCAGTGCTCCGCCAGACGTCACTACGTGATGTTCTACCTCACATGCCGCGTCGGCCTTCGGAATATCGGCGTGCGGGAGAGCGGGACACGCTGACTATCGCTGACTTTTGACTGTGGCTGCGGCGCAGCGCACGCGCAGCCTGACTCGAAAGCTTTCACGCAAACAATGAAGAGCTACACAAACCCACACACACACACAATCTTGCCGAATCTGCAACGTTGCTGAAAACCACGCCTTTCCGAATCAGCACCCTTCAAGCAATTCCAACCCTTTTGGCGATCCATGTGAACCTCAGAACATCGTTGTCAAACAATTTGAAATGCATAAAACATGGAAACAGCGAAGCCACCAGGAACCCCCTTGCACTTGGGTCGCCAACCGCGTGGTCTTTCAGCTTTTGCAGAATGGGGGCCTGGGTCACAGTGCACCGGGTTGGCCCAAAAAGTGTGCACCGAGATTTCCGCCAAAAAAGTGTGTGCCACACCTAGCAAAGTGGGTGGGATGAAGGTCTTTTGTGAAACTGGCCCCTCATGCCAGAAGCCTTTGGCTAAGAGCCAAGCCATCCGCATGCAAATAGCACGTAGACCACCTTAAAAGGCCCACACAGCTGTTCAGTAGAATATGCTCTGTACCTTGCTTCGTGGACCTTGGACCTTACTCACTCAGGACACGACTGGCCTTGCCGTGGCCGCTCGCTGCTCAGCTTCACCTGCGCCTATCCGAAAGGCCCCGAGGAGTGGAGGATGACGCGAGGCGTTCCCCGAAAAGGGCCCAGCAATCTCGTCATCTGTCAGCAGCTTAGGCCAGAATGCCTCATGTGCAAAGATGTGAGCAAGCGCCTGATGAAATGTCCGCTCCCAAGCGTCAGAAGACACATACCATGTTCACATCAACACTTGGAACTTTGTGTCTGTGGAGTCCATGCCTATTGCGACCAGTGCAAATAAAAGAAAGAATGAGCATCATGTTCGTGCCGGAAGAATCATTCTTCTCAGGTGCATGCAGTTGATTCAGCATCATGGTGGAGGGATGTTGGCCACTTTTTCGACATGTGACCTTTAGATTCAAAGGGGGATGTCAGCCATGAATGGCTGCCATGCTTCGCGACAGCCAAGGCTTTGGCCACAGCACTCTGCCTTGGACACATCTGGGGTTCAACTTTGGAACCAAAAGACCTCCCAACACTTTCAGCGTTTCAACTGAAACGGTTTGGAACTGCACAATTGGTCGGCCCAGGAACTTGGCTGTCCGTGGATCGGGCAAAGGCACGGCCAGCTGCCTTGCCAAGCCGTGTCAACTTCTTGGTAGACACACACAAGGGGTTTCAAAGCGTGGACATTGACCAAACATTGCAAAAATGGACTTGCAATCATGTCTTGCTGCGCACGAGAGTTGCCGCTTCGAATCGAGTAACCGACAAGGATTGCGTGCTGTGACTTTTTGATTGATTTTGGTTGGGTCTTGGTCCTTTTGTGACTTCCTGAACTCCTGTTAGACCAAACCGAATGCAATGCCAATTGCCTCCGTTGCAAAAACCAATGTGTACGCAACCACACGCAGTGCTTTAAGGATGCAAATTCAATGGCCTTGCGTCTTGGGAGACCTGCGGCTGCTTGTCAAGCACCTGATGCCATGGACAACTTCCGACTTCCATGACCGACTCAAACTGCATCAATCCAACGGCTTGAATAAATTCGTGGCTCTGCAACATCTGTGCTGTTTAGTCTGTTTATTGATGTGAAATGAAAAGGCTGCCATGAACCCTGCACCAGTCGCACCAAAGTTTTTGGTCAGCAAACGCAATCACAGAATCATACACTGGCAGTCGCGGCGGAAGTTCTTCTTGGGCGGACCTTGTACGAATGTATATCCACACTTGCTCCGTGTTCTTCCACGCACGCGCCAAACCAAGCCGCACACCTGCTTTGCCAGCCTGGGAAGTTTCGTCTGTCGACTGTTCGAACATTTGCCAGTGCGACGTGTCACTGCCTCAATCTTGGCCAGCACCACCTCAAGCATGGCATCTTAATTTCGTGTGCTTTCTCAAACTTTCAAAGCTCGATCCCCAATTCCAGTTTTGTTCACGGAAATGTATCCGTGTGGGCATCTGGCCAACTTCTCCGGGATGGCCCAGGATTCCCAATGCCGGTCTTCCACCAGCGCCAAATCTTCCTTTCACCAATGACAATGTCCGACACACTCTGTGCCAAGCTCGCCTTCTCCTCAATCCAGTTAATGGTCACCAACCTCCAACGGTAGCCGTGTTTGTCAGCAGCATCCATCAACGAACAGAATGTCCCCCTGCGAACACATGTTTGTTATTTTTGTGCCATTGCAATTCCATGTTGTCTTCCTGCCTGTGGATGTAAGGTTTCACATCCTCCTCACACGCTTGTGACCATTAAATCATACCCCGCCTACCAATGGTTTCAAACCATGCCAAACATGTTTGTCTGCATGCTCAAACTGATGAATCTCCTGCGCTTGACTCAGCGTCTTCGCAAACCTGGTTGCTGCTGCACATGACACATGCACATGCACAGTTTCTCTTGTCTGACCATTGAAACTGCCGACTATGAGATGCCATCCTCTTGGCGGCTGAGTGGCTCTTTGAAGAGTTGCGAAACTTCACAGTCTTTTGGTTCCGTCGCCTCATCGGTGGATAGAATCGATCGAATTCTGGAATCGCAACGTCAGTCCAATGTCTTCCGGGAATCGTGCTGCTCGCTGCGCCAGAAAAGCCGGAATCGTGTTGGCACCTCGAATCACGCGTTGAAAAACAATGTGGGCTAATTTTGTCACGCCCTGCCCCCCCCCCCCCACCCGGTCATCGTCGCGTGATGTGAGCACAACTGTGACCATGCAAAACAACTCAGGTGGGCACATGTTGTCACAATTTTGGCCAGGAAAGGGTCGGCAGGCGGCGGTCGTTGGAGACCTGGCCAACCGCCCTGTTTGGGTTGACTCTTTGCTCAAACCATCTCAATCTTTGCCTGAAACCCCTTCAGCTTTTTCTCTGGCTTTCCGTTGGCGCCACCTCGTGCAGATTCACGCAGGGCGGGAAAGGTCACTCCAGGCGTGGCCTGGTAACACCCTTCTTGAGGGACTCCTTGGCTCTCTTCTCACGGAGCTCCTGCGCTTTTGGTCCAGGAACTCTGCGCATACTCCGTCACTGTCCTGAGATTTCCCCGCATCCGGTTTGAAGAAATCGTCGTCCTGCAGGTGAAAGGCTGGGCGGGGGGCCCGGGGGGCCTTTCTTGATGAAGTCCTCTACCCAAGATAGCACTTGATCCTCCTCTGCTGCCGAAACATGAGAAATGTAGTGCCATCTTGAAAACATGCGAAAACAAGATCTGAGTGAAGGGCAGTGATAACCGGCCTCCTGACATAAGGCAAGTCGGTTGAACATGTGCTACCATGGTGGATCGTGGAGGCCTTGCGCGCTGCTGCTGCCTGGGCCAGGTGGGTTTGGCACCTGGCACCTGATGCATATTGACGCAGAGGCCTGTGGCGGAACCAGCGCTGAAGACGCTTCGCGGCCCAGACTGTCGGCTGCCGGCGCCTGGGGTTGCTGGCAGGAAGGAAACCGCACTGATTTTCGGAATCTGGGCACTTCTCCGCATCATCCCGCAGCTTGTTGAACCTGCATCGCGGTCAAGCCGGCTCCAGGGAGAGTGCCCTTGCATCTTGTATCCCTTGCCAGCTTGCCAGCTTGCCAGGGTGCGAGATGGAGGGAGTCATGTAGCTCTGCATGGCTGGTCGCAGTGTGTAGTTGACGTAGGCGTTGACATCTCGGCACACTATCGCACAGCACGTAGGCGTTGATAGCTCAGGAAGGTCAAGCGAGACATGCGAGTGCACGTGAGCGCACTCGGCTGATTGCAGCTTGGAGACTATGGGCGCCCTCATCCGCTTCCTGAAGCCCGCCCAACGCACTATGGCACCACAAGTGGCCTGCTAAGCAGACCGCAATTTAAGCACTGCCGCAGCCGAGCTCAACCTATGCCATGGCACATTCTCAGCCAAGAAGTCGTAGATCTCGTCGATCCTTGGTCTGGAAGAACGCGCAGGAAGTGCTGTCAAGGTACAACGTCAGTCAAGGAGCAGCTTCAGTGGAACTCCCCATCCTTCCAGCCGAGTAGACGGAACATAACGCAGGTCTTCCACCTCACCAAGGCACCCAGGCAACAGAGCGACGCCCAAGGGCGTCAATATGAGCCACTTAGCCTTCGCCGGATGTTGCATGGAGACCAAAGACCGCCAAAGCATCAGACCTTGTGTCAACCTGTGGCCCCACTGACCGAACCTGTCGGCGACCTAAGTCACTCGTCCTGCCTTTTCCAGCCAATGCTCCCCAACCAGCTTCTTGATCAAAGTTCCCGCCTCAGGCAAACGGACATCCTGCACACAAGCTGCATTCAAATGTTGGCGCTGCAAATTGCACAAACGAGCCATTGCGGTTGTCAAACCGGCCAAAACGCAAAAATGCAACTTGTGTTTCAACACGGCTCAGCAGGATCTGCTTGATAAACAACTGCCTGAGAGAACAAACATCCTCGATTGCCTGTCACGAAGCCAACTGCAAAAAGGGCACATACTCATCCTTCCTAAGTGCACACGCGAAACTGGAAAGTACTCACGCGTGCCCTTTTCCTGGTACCCACACTCAAGGCAGAAACATCGTGGTTCTCGACCAGCGGCTGTAGCTCAGCGCACAAGTTCTTTATCAGGTCCTGGCTTATGCTATGAGCAAACAATGAACAAAAAGGCAGATTCTTCACGCGCCAAATCTGTGCAAGCTCCCTAAAACTGGCTGCAATCAGTCTGCAGATGCGCGGTTGGCACCAAGTCGAGCCTCATTTCTTGCCTTTCGCCCTCCCGTTGGTCACATCGGCTCGAATGCCATTTTGGGTGAGGACAAGCCACGACATTTAAAATCCTCTGCCGGGCTTCTCACAGCCAAACCCTAGCGACAGCTGTGGCGGAATTGCCACGCCCTCTAAGCGATTCCCTGTCATTTTCGTGGCGTGCCCCGTTCCTTAGATGCAAACACCAGCGCTGCTGGCGCGCGGAATGCCCATGAAGCAACTGCCAAGTTGACTTTGGGGGATCAAAATTGCACTATCAGGCAGATTCTCGATTTTGGAAGCGTGATGACAAGAACTTCTGAAGTGTCCTGGATAGTGTTCAACATTGCAGGTGCCCTTGACGTGAAAACGCTGAATAGGTCCTGACATTGCAGCTGGGCCACGTCTGCGCCGGCAATGTCTTTGTTTTTCGATTGTATGCCCGCAAGAAGCAGGGGAAGAATAAAAGCTGCAAAGACAAAGCCCACCGTCAGCAGAATCATAGTGTTGGCAGGGCTTGGAGGCTCGTCGGCATCTGGTGGCCTGAACCCCCAATGCATCAAGCAGTTCTCCAGACTTTTGACACAATACTCCTTGACCTGTTCATAAAACCCTGGTGTCTCCCCCCAAACCCCGTGAGTTCTTCCGGCCTGTAGGGCGTGGACATGTCGATGTCCGCCAGTGCCAGCTGCACGTCCAGCACGTTGGGCGGCGCCGGCGTCCATTGCGTCGGCGCCAGGAAGGCGCAGCCGCCGAGGAGCAGCGCCCCGAGGGCCCTGAAACCTTTGAGGCCCCGCGCCTCAGATGCCCGGAGTGGCCGGATCTGATGAGTAGCCGCCGAAATGTCGGATTCCCTTCGATTGTGAAAACTTGATTACTTAGGCTCGGGCGCACTGCGGAGCGCACCTTTTCCTTGAGCCAAAATACAAGTAGCGTATTGGGTCTTTATACCTATACATCTCATCACTCCTCCTTGCTGGAAGAGCGGCTCTGTACACGCTCGCACAGCAATCCGGTAGCGGAGTCTGGCCAGGGACCTTAGCTCCCCAAGAGCTTGAGTTGTCCCTTACTGCGCTGATCCAGGAAAACATAACCACACCTCTTCATGGTTTCTACACCTGGTATGCTCTTTGTTAGAGCATCGGCTCTGTTGGCCTTTCCAGGGACATGCTCTACCTTAAGGTGGTCCATACTCACCCGCTCCTGCAACCACAAAAATCTGGTCTGGATATGGCGGGCCTTTCCTAGGCCTGCTCGATGCACCGTACCTTTTGCTGCAGTTGCATCTGATTGGATAAGCACCTGGGTCTCCACCGCAAAGTCCTCCAAGAGCAACTGAAGGCCAAGACCCACCGAACCTCCTTTGACCAAGGCGTAGTACTCTGACTCGCCGGTCGAAAGAGCAATAGTTGACTGCGCATTGCTGCTGTGCTTCAGCACATGCAATCCATATAGTGCAACCATCCCCGTAGTGGATCTCCTCGTCATAGCATCACCTGCATGATCAGAGTCCACTTGAATCCGGAGTTTGTTCGGCCTTGCCTGCCTGGCAAACACCTGACACACATCCGGCTTCCGGATGAGGTAGCGACACAGTCGCTTAAGATCCTGCAAGGATGCCTCTGTCGGCGAGACCATCTTCCTTGCAAGATTCTTCACCGCATGACTGATGTCCAACCTGTCGTGAGACAAGTATGCGGCCCTCATCACGCAAGATCGATACAGCGAAGCCTGGTCCTTCGGTAAAGCTGGGCTTCTGGCTTCCTGAATCTGCAACTCTACGGGCTTCTTCACGTCCGGTGTCTCTGCTCCCTTGGCATTCTGCATGCCAAGCTGCTGCATACGTAGATCAACATGCCGTCGATCTGGCTTGCACCTTGATGTTGTTCACAACGAATGAGTCTGTTGAGAAAGTGAACCTCCTTGCTATCACCTTCCTCGTCTCCAATCGTTCCGAGCCATTTCAGCTCGTAAGCGCTGCGAAGCAATGCGTCTACCTCCTTCAACGCGTCTGCGCCTCCCAACACCATGAAATCGTCTCCATGCGCAAGCACTCTCACTTCCAGTGTTGGATGGTAGAATACTGAACCATTCAACTTTTCCCTGATGTATCCCGCCTTGACCAACAGCTGCGTGTAATGCTGCTGCCATATGTTCGGGGCATCCTGGGTTCCATACATTGACTTGGTTAGTCGACCTACCATTCCTGGAGTTGAGTCCTCCTCTGGCAACTCTATGTATATGCGCCTCTTCGGCTCACCATAGAAGTGGGCTCTTGAGATATCCCATAGTCCGATCTTAAGAGATCGTCCTCGCTGAGATACCCGCTCTGTGGCCCAAAGGCTACACAAGAGCCTCATCGCCTCCAGAGGTGGCGTTGACGAGAACAGCATGTTCTGAGGGATTCTCTCCTCCGGTCTCTTCCGGGCCTTAATTTCCCGGACCACCAATCTCGACCGAAAGTTCGGGTTGGTGGGGTCTCCCTTGTTCGTGTCTATCCAACGGGTGGTTATTGGGCCTCTCCCGTTGGTATCTCTAAGACACTCCTCGAGTGGCACCTTCTCATAAACCTCTTGCTTCCGAAGATATGCCAGCTCCAGTTGGCGTGCTTCTCTGACACGATCTGGGGGCAGAAATCCACCATTCACATCGTCCCAGTACTGCTCCACGTCCTCCGGCGTCACGAAGCATTCCTCAGGAACTGGACCTGCAACAGCTGCGTCCAGTGCACTCAACTGTCCGTTCTCCACCAGGTACTCCCTCAAGGCTCTCAGCACCGCCCGCACCAGTGCCGGCGGATATCTCGCTGCTGGCCTCGCGAGTCCTCCGATTAGGTGGACATGCTATGCCAAGGCTTCCCTTCTGTCTTGTTACTGCATTCTCCTTGCGACAGTTGCGCCAGTCCTGGATGATTGGTCATCCAGCCTGTTTCCTTGCGCACATATCCTGTGCCTTGCAAACCCCGTCGGTCCGTAGCGACCATAGCCCACCTTTCCTTTGTTACCACCTTTATCCTTTCCCTTGCCTTTGCCTCCTTTCAAGCCTCCTTTGACCAGAGAGTTGAGAACCTTCGAGAGGGCGTCGACGTCCATAGGAGCTGGGCCTTGTCCGGAACCCGATGCCGGGCCGGACCCGGGTCTATGGATTTTGCCCTTGGCTCCAACAACCGTTTCGATGAGCACCTCTATCTCTTGCCTCATGTCTTGGTAAGTGGTCAATCTGCTTTTGTTCAGGATCAGGTGTCGCTCTATGTCAGTTGGAACGAGCAACTACAAGGAAGTGCACTTGATATCCTCTGATAGGGTCTCCCGGTTGCCCTGTTCATTTCTTCTGGCTTCATACCTACGCATGAGGTCGTCCAACTGCTCTATGGCTGGTCTCACTGAATCCCATGTTTTAACACGTTCGGGGTTTAGTATGGGTCGCAAGATGTTCCTCTTACGACCTACCGTAAGGGGATCCCATCTCCTGTTCAATCTTCGCCATGCTTCAAACCCGTTCTTAGTGTTGATGACCAAGTCCTCGGATTCGTGAGTGGTGAGGGACGACAGCAAGCGGAACAACTGATCTCCCTTGTCGTCCAGTCCCCCCTTGCCAAGCTCGCCTCCATGCTCTGCCTCTACCTTTTCTACGGTCACTTCCTCATCCTGATCAACAACCCATTCAAGGATCTGTTGGAAACTCGACCCAAAGATTGCGGTTGTTAAGTTGACCACCGACCGTGCCCATCTCCGGAAACTGCCATCTTCGTTTGGGAAAACCTCAGGTCTACCAATGCCTTTGGTATCTATCAAGAGTTTCCGGTCTCCCCTCTGCATGCTGTTTGCCAACTTTCCTACATTCTCGGCCAGTGTAACCATACTAGCCTTGCCCTGTCTAAGAACCTGGTTCTCTTGTGCCAACCTCTCTACTGCTGCCTGCAACTCTCTGATTTGTTCCTCCATTCCCAAAGTCCAGTGCCACGCACCGGGAGGTCAGTCCGATTTGGACTCCTCTTCGTCTGTATAGTACGTACAGGATCCCGAGTCAGGCTCAGCCCGGTCGTGAAAATGCACGCTGGCCTCACTCAGAGATGGAGATGGCGGTGGTGGTTGTGGCTTCGGGGCCTCCTTCAAGATCACTCGGGTCTCCTCCTTGGGCTCGCTCTTCACCTTCTTCTTCTGCGGCTCCTCCTTCTCCTTCTTTGGTGGCTCCTCCTTCTCTTTCTTCTGCGGCTCCTTCTTCTCTTTCTTTGGCAGCTCCTCCTTAGGCTTGCTTGCCTTTGGCTTGGAGGGCTCCTCCGGCTGTACCGCCGGTGCTTTGGCCTTCGGCGGCGGGCTCTTCCAAATCGCCGGGAGCTTTGGCGAGGGTCCCAATACCGAGTCCCCTACTCCCGCAAACAGAGCAGCCGCCCGGGCCAGGATAGCTGGCCTCGCCGAGGTGTTCCGCTCGTCGCACGCTTTGGCGATCGGTACCTCAACCGACCCCTTTGCCTTCGTCAAGAAAAGGGTCTCCGAGACGGCCGCCCTCCGCAGTCGATAGTTGCTTGCGAGGGCAGTCTCAGGTGTCGCCGCACCACGCTTCACTCGGGCCACAGCCAATTCTTGGACCCGCCGATGGACCGTGATCTTTCGTCCAAGGGCCTTTGCTGCTCTCTCTACCTCAGAGAGAACCTCGGCTGGACCAGCCGGTGCAGACTTTCGTCCGAGTCCAAGACCCTTAGGTGAACTCGGCGCCGCAGCCTTAGGTGGCGTAACAGGGGCTTTGGCGCAGCTGAGGTTGCCTCAGCCTGGCGCTGCTTCTTCCAGGGCCTCTCTCCTAGGGATGTGCTCCTCCTCTTGTTGAGCTGCTGAACCTCAATCTCAACCTCTCTGGGCACCTTTTCCCCCTTCTTATTCGCAAGCTTGATGAGGCCTTTGAGGATCCTATAGTGGCGGGCCTCCTGCGACCGCCGATTGTCTTTCCACCCTTTCTGGGTCCTGGTGAAAAGCTCCTTGCGCTGGGACCCTTGCGGCGGCGGGTAGCTCGGCTCCCGAGGCACGACCCTGCGCGCCGACTGCCAGGGCCCCCAGTCGCTCTCCTCAGCCGACTCAGCCCGGAAATCCTGCTTCTTGTCCTCAGCAGTATATACGACCTCCCTTTCTGGACTTACGTCCGGCCCCCGGCTACTCGCCGGCTGAGCCTCCCCTTCTGGGCTCCAATCGGCCTCCGAGACCGCAGCGGCTGGCGAAGGCGATGGGGCCCGGATCTCGGGCTCCTCTTCCGGCAGGGAAGGCTCTGGTTCTTCCGGCTCGTTTTGCTCCTCTGGCTCCTCTGGCTCAGGGGCCGCGGGCTCAGCGCCCGCTCTAGCGGCTTTTCCTTTGCCGCTCCTGGACCTCCTCCACGGAGGCTCCGGTGGGCCTTTCCTGCCCTTCTTGCCCTTGTCCTTGCCCTTGTTCTTGCCCGTGCCCTTGTCCCCGATCTTTCCGGTCCAGATGGACCGCCGACCTGCTCGCTCAGGTAGATCAGGCTCACTCGCTACCATGAAAACTTGATTACTTAGGCTCGGGTGCACTGCGGAGCGCACCTTTTCCTTGAGCCAAAATACAAGTAGCGTATTGGGTCTTTATACCTATACATCTCATCAGATTGCCCACGACCAAAAAAAAAGCGCAGCCAAGGCACTGGCATGTTTTCAGCTGGGCTCGTGGATGGGCGGGCAAAAGTCTTGAGCCAAGCGGGTCGTACGAGTGGCCAAGCGGCCAAATCCTGAAAAAGGGATCCCCAAGTAAGGTGTTCTTGTGAGCTCGTTTAATTCCTGGCGAGCCCCGCAAAAATAAGCAAGAATGCAGCATGAACTCTGGGCCTGACATTGTGCAGGGACACTGGCGAAAGGGCAAAGCATGAATTGCAGACTCTGGATTTGCCGTCCTTGGTCAACTTCTGCTTGGTCATGGAGGCCCCGAGCAAGAAGCCATTGCGCAACCAGCTGCGCCGCTGTTGCCGCAGGTATTGCAAGCGTAATGTAAAGGTGATTAACGGAAGGAGCGACACGTGTGCGCAGGCTTCCACTTGGGAGGATTTGGCAGAATTCGGATCTGGAGCCAATGCCGCAGTTGCATTCAAACTTGCCAGGCCATGCAGCTTAAAACAAGTCTATGCAATGCACTTGAGAGCTGCACTGTCAGCATCTCCTCCCGCTTGAGCAGCTGACCCACGACCTGGAGTCGCACATATTTGGCACCGACCTGACTCTTCCGGTCGGACCTGTCTTGAAACCAGGTCCCTAGGCCCAGTGTTGCATCGCGCAATTCGTCCGCTTTGGTCCTCTTTGAGGTCCTGGAGGGCTACTTTGTCCCTCATCGCCGCAAGCGCAAACGTCGGACCTTCCGTGGGCGTTCCACTTGAGCAGCTTGCAAGAAGTCTGGCTCTGGTGATATCTTGGCAAATGGTATCTCTCCTTCCGATGGTATCAGTTCTGGTGCAGATGCGGTGCCAGAATGGCTCTCCTCTTCTGAAATGTCAAGACACTCTGAAAACTCCCTTTCGCCATTGACGGCTGTGGCAACCGTGTCCTGGGAGGATAGGGTCTCAGCCGTATCTCCATCGTCGTCCAGAATCATGGCGTGCCGCAAGCTGAAGGCCGGGGCCGCTTGCGCCTCGACGGAGAGCTCGAGTCGCTGGATTTTCTCGCAGAAGTCCAGGAATTGTCGCCACTCGCAGAGCTGCACCTGCACCGTGGCCGCGCTGAGCCCGCCCCGCGGGGTGGCGATTTGGCTCAGCACCAGCGGGTACTCCGCGAAGGCGCGGCGCGCCGAGGCCTCCACCGTGGCCAGGAGCTCCCAGAACCGATCCGCAGAACCCGCAGAACCCGCAGAACCCGAGCCCGAGCAGCTGCAGCTGGAGCTGGACGCGTTCAGCGCGCGCGTGGCGGCCTCCAGCGCCTGCACCGACTGGGACGGCGAGAAGCGCAGCAGACGCTGCAGGCCTTGCCGTGCGCCCACCCCCACGTTGCACTGGTCCATCAACAGCCGCAGCTGCGGGTACGCAATGTCGATGGGCACCATCAACATCTTCGCCCAAGTCTCCCCCAACCCATGCCCTGTTTGGATGGTCTTGGACAAGCGATGGAAACGTGCAGCGCCGGAGACGGACGGGTCTTGCAGAGTCTCCCAGATCTGCTCGGCAATGTCGAGCAGCAAACGTGTCCTCCGCGCCAAGTTGATCACCAGATTCTCATCATTGTTCTGGCAAAGCCTCGCGGGAATCGAGCGGAAGGCTGACGTCTGCAAAGGTTGTCGTGTAGTTAGTCGATACCTCAGCATGGCCTGGGTGACTGCGCCATTGTCGGCAAAGGAGTCCTTTGGATTCTCCCAAAACTTCTCCTTCAGCAGGTAGGGCAGCTGGGCTTCACAAAAGACCCTGGGCTGGCAATGAGCTCGAAAAATAAACATGGCCAGGAATCGCTGCTTCTCCGTCCAGGGCAAGGTGTTATTGTGATGTATGTCTTTCACGACAAAGAGCTCGTGGGAAGAAAATACGGTGTGGAATGGCACCCACTTGTCCTTTTTGCCAATGTTTGGCGCTGTCCAGCGCTGGTATGTGGGCCATAAGCTCGTCGCGTCCTCATCCATCAAGTGGAAGTCTTCCCCCAGCCTCTCCTTCGCCTCCAGCCGCAGTTGGCATTGCAAGAACTGGAGAAAGCTGGCCAGAGACGAAGGATCCACCTGCATTGCGTCGCAGCACATGAATCCCTTGAACCAAGATGTGCTCACTCTGTTGCCATTGTTTCTGAAGAACTGTCTTCGTCAAGGTAAGCCAAGAAGTGAGTGACGCTGCTGTGAGCCAAAGCCTTGGGCCGATCATGTGTCTCAAGTCGTTTCAGGTCGTTTCCATCTGTCACCCCTCCCGACCGCACGGCTGCGGAGGCGCTGGGCTCAGCACAGGACCGATCGCCTCCGCTGCACGCCTCTGCAGGGCGTGCCTTGGGGCTCACAGATTTGATGCAGTGCAAAGATGGGCAAGAAGGTCCTCAGACAAAGACATCGACCTAGGCCGCTGCCCACAGGCATGTTCGCAGTATCGGCCCAATGGCGACTGAATGGTCTCACCACCTCGGGAGGGGGACTTTCATTCATCCTCGTGTGCAGCGTCGACTGAGAATTTGGCTCAAGTACCACGACCTGTACGTGCTTGCTTGTGAATTTGGCTTGTGTTCCACGTCGACTGGCTTTATGCTCGCGCATGGCTTCGACTCGTAGGAACTAGCAGTTTCAAACATGCTTGGCGGCTTAGCGTCACCGAATGCGTGTGGCGTGTGGGCTCTTTCTTCTTGCCAATGCAGGACGATGCGCACATCCTTGCCAAAATGCTGCCGCCTGCCTTGCGTCTAAAGCGGCAACCACCCGATGGTACAGGTCTAGCCTGGGTGGTTGCAGCAGCATTCGTGGAACCTTGGCCTTGCATAATCATAGATGCTCAGCGTATCAGCGTCCAAGTGCTCAGAATGTACTCAGCGCAAGGCGGCACACGTGACAAAGCCAACGTTTTGGCGGCAGCCTCTCGCAGGCACAGCCCCAGCGTGGTTGTTTACATCCTCTAGCCCCGAGCACCCAGTAGGCCAATGCAACGAAGTTCATTTGAACTCCGTGCTTTCATGCATCATGTCGCATTCTGTCCCCGCCTTTGGCATCTGAGTCTTGTCGGCCAGAGCTCGGGCCTGCGCCAACCAAGTTGGCTCAAGAAACGCGCGGACCAGACAGCGAAGCCACTCGGAGGCTCCCGGCGTGTCGGCGTGTCCTGAACTGAGCTCCGGGCGAGGCGCCGGTGATGTCGCTCGAGCTGCGCCGCACTCACCGGCAAATCCCTGCGACTGCGCCAACTACAACACGCCAATAACTATTGGAGAAAGAAGCTGTAAGCTCAAACTCAAACAATCCCGCGCTGGAAACCATCAGCGCTTGAACATCTGCCAGCTGGATATCGGATATCAAGTGCCATGTGCCCCAATGTGCCTTGCCCGAGGAGCGCAAGAGAGTATTGGTCGAAGCCTGAAAACTCCAGCTGGCGCTTGAGACTCTGATCCAAACCTCAAACATGCTAAGCATGACCAGTTCTCAGGTAACAAAGTGAAGTGATAACGCGCTCAGTAGACAAAGCACACCTCTGTCCCCCTGCACCTTGCTGCCACTTCCTTCTGGCTGCGAAGTCGGCAACCTGAAGCTCAGACAACGGAGACCTTGTGGTTGAGGAGTAACACTGACAAATCGACGACCACGGGATGTCTTTTGCTCAGACACAAGCAAAGCTGCTAGGTGTCTGCGTGGTTTAACAATGAAGGCTATGCCCCCACTTTCCTGCTCAATTTGTCAGGGGCTGCTTCTGCACAGGTCTCTAGGACCTGCGAGATGATCAACGCCCCACGCAGCAAAGTTCTGCCACTTTTTGATGGTTACAGCCTTTTCGGCTTGCAAGGGTCCTGTGCCTAACATGCCTCACCAGACTTGTGCAAGTTGCTCATGAGCGCTGGACTTGCCTGCATTACTGTTCTGTTCCATCACCTTGGTGCCGCCTGCATTGTAGTGCTTGTTTGACCGCCACCGTCATCATCAGCGTCGTTGTCATCAGCACCACTACGAGGCTGTTTCGCACACTGTGCTGGGCACAAGGACTTACATGATCAGGCCTCTGTTTGTTTTAGCATGATGCCAGCACAGCTTTTTTTTGGTTACCCTTTTCGCTAGCATTCTTCTGATGTTGTCATCATGTTGTATGCATCAGCCTGATGCAACCTGTGTCAGCAAACCATTTGGCTTGTGCGTTTGCCAAGTATTGATTGTTTCAGGCGTGAGTTGGTGTGCACTTGGTGTTTTGCATTCTGAACGCTCCGGGAACCCCACGCTGATGCAGGCAATGCGCTACATCAGCATAGTACATCAATGGGATTGTCCATACCATCTGCGAAACGACTTCAACTTGGAAACTGCAAATCGTGCGGAGCTACCATTGGTACCTGTAAGCTCGGTTTACATGTTCAACTTGTTACCACGGGGTTGCTCACAGGTCTTTCCGTGGTCTTTCGCGCACTTGTTGTACACCTCCTTCCGTGGTCTTTCGCGGGCCCCCGCTTTTTTCCTTTCGCGGGGCCGTCTTATCCGTCTTACACATGTCCGTTTTCGAGCAAATGCTTTTTCAACCCTGCTTGAGCATCATGAGAAGCAGTTGGGAAGTAGTTGAGAATCATTTGAGAAGCAAATGACTCTTTTTCTCTGCGCGAAGGGCTGGGACTCACTTTAGAAGCTCGCCGTTTCACGCTCCTTTCGCGGCTTTCGCCGGTGAAACTCCAATTTTGTCAGCACAACTCCATGCAAAAAGCTCTTACCTAAGAAATGGACACCGCAACAAACGGCTTGAGTCCACTTGCATGCCTTCACATCTGGCGGTCACTTAGTTTGGCCTGATTTACCTAGCTGGCCTGGCCTACCAAGTATTCGAATAACTCGATGCAACCACTGTTTTAGGACTACGCGCTAACCAAGCGACGGCGTGACACATGTTGCCAACGTTCTGTTGCCGCGCGACTGATTCCCCTCCTTTTCGAGCACTTTGCTTGAATTTGGCGCTGCATGGCTTTGCAGCGTTGGGATCATGTGCTGCCCTGGGCGAATGAATTGGCACCTGGACTTCTGCTGCGCCGGAAAACCTCTATGGTGAATGTGCAAATTGTGAAGCAAAGACGGTGCCATCACAAAAGGAATCTCGTTCCCCCGGCTTCAGACCATCGCCTTCCAGAGCTGCTCGAGCAACAAGCGCGTTGGCAGCAGCCAGCACCGCGTGCGAGCTCCTCGACGGTTGTGGCATCTGTCTCACACGATGCTTCGAGGTTCGAGTGCAGATCTGCCGTCACAGAGACACCAGGAAAAACAACCGCGCGACCCCGCCCCAGAAACCTGCACAAAAGCGCGAACGATGATCTCGTTTTCAAGGGCGTTTCCAGAAAGGCCTTCGGAGATACGGGTAGTTGACAGGAATTTCCGGCGTGCGGCCACCAAGAGTCAGCTTCAAAGTTGCCCCAGCTCTCTTCGGACCCATATTTGTTGCGTTCTTGTAGCCTCTTGGTGGCATGCTCAGTGCGGCCATGCGTGCGCAGTCAATCGGGATCAATCGGGTGTGCTTGTTGTTAGGCTGGCGGGAGCTCATGGATGCAAAAGCGAAGTAGAAGCGGTGTGCTGGTCATGGGGCACCACAATGCCAACACACCAGCAGCAAGTACTCTCACATGCCCGAGGCTGAGTCTTGGGCTCTGTAGCCACCCTGCAGAATTGGTCCCGACAATTCGAGGTGCAGAAGCAAAGGTCCTGCACAAGCAAGTGAGCCTTGCGAGGCGTGCGAGGCTTGCGACGGTGCTTGGCTCATCTCGCCTCATATCGTTCCTCGTCGATGACGTGCAACCTCAAGATAGGCTGCTTAGCTTGGGGCAGGCAGCGGGCGGCTTTGCAACCGGAAACGGTTCTATTCGGAAGCATTCAGCGGGCGTATTCGGGCCTGATTCGGAAGCTATGCACAAGACTTTTTTCGAAAACGCCCCAAAAGCACTTGTGTTGCAGTTGTGGCCCGAAGCTTAACATTCCCGAGGGAAGTTGCGGTACGTTTTATATTCAGAATTAAAGCTTCACAGGTGTGATTCCAGTCACGTGTTCTCTTCAGAAAGGCGCTTGTATGCAGAGCCTCAGCCGCTTACATCGGGAAGCTTCTAGTATATCCCCTGTGCACAATGACTATCCTTTGCATCGTTTCAAGGCGGTGCAAAAAACAGCAACAACAACAACAACAACAACAACAACAACAACAACAACAACAACAACAACAACAACAACAACAACAACAACAACAACAACAACAACAACAACAACAACAACAACAACAACAACAACAACAACAACAACAACAACAACAACAACAACAACAACAACAACAACAACAACAACAACAACCAAAAACAACAACACGAAAAAACATACACCAAACAAAAACAAACAAACAAAAAACGAGACGTTGTGCAAAACCCACTGTTCCTTGCCCAAGACTGTGCTGGAAACATGTGCGGTCGGAATTGCGGCCAAGCGTCCCCGATGCTGCTTCAGCACCTGATGGCCACACCCCAGCCTTCGGGGCATAAAGCTTTGGAACTCAAGGGGGGAAAGTGGGATTGATAGAGGCTCTGTAACACCGCCATGTCTCCAGGCTGACCGGCTGACCCGATGCACACTTTCCGCATTCCGCGCATTCCGCGCTGTGCGCCGCTTTGCGCCCCGCCGGGCAGCTCCTTCGACTTGGTGGCGAAGTCCAGCCATCTGGCCAAGGCCTCCTCACCGTCCGTGTTGCGCACAATGCTCAGCAGCTCCGTCCGGCCTGATGGCTTCCCGGGGATTCCCACGACTTCCCATGGCTTCCAAAGCCCTTCGGATTGTGGGCTTTGTATGGCTTTGTATGGCTTGGTATGGCTTGGTATATCTTTGTGTCTCGTGCTCTGGGCCCCTCGCTGGTTGTGCCGGCAGCCAGGGCCAGGTTCACGTGCAGGGCGCCGCACGGCTTGCCGCAGTGAGCACCTTCCGGGCTCCGTCGGCCGTCCGCCGGGCGAGGCGCATGCTGTTCCCCGTCCCCGGTGAGGCGAGCGCAGAACAGTGGCTGGTGGTCCGCAGAGTTGGAGCGCCTCGCCTGCCAATTTGCACATGGACTATGACTCAATCAGTCTCTCAGTCTCTCAGTTTTCCCGGTTAGGTATGGTTAGGCTGCATGGTTAGGCTGCATGGTTAGCCTTGATGTGGCCTGTAGCTTCCATCAAACTTGCTCAGCGTGCCAGCTACCATTGCCCTGGCTCTTGGGCCATTTCCGCACCCATCCCAAGACACTCCTTTGATTCTTCGGCTTCGTCCGCTCCTGTCTGATGACACCACTCCATTCTTCCTGCAAACATTCCACTTCAAAACGTCGTACCGTCGTTCCTCACACTCCGTGAACTCGCAAAAAAGACAAAACAAAAGGCCCTGGAGCGGCGATTGGGCTTGGCGCCCAATCGAAGGACCTAAGGAGGCTCGACAGACCTCAAGATACTTGAGGCATGGCCAGTGCCTCCATGCAACGAATTCAGGCAACGAAGGTGTTCGCGGGTGAATGTGAAGGCATTTCGCTTCAGTCTCAAGACCCGAACATCGGACCAGGTTTTGGTCGCCTCTGATGTCCAAGGCTGTCCCTCCGATTTTTCAGCTGGACGTTTCCTCTGCTTACTACAGAGGACGCTCGGCCTTTGGGCGCGGGAAAAGGCAGGCAAAGGCCATACAACTTGGCATCACTTTTTGCCGAGCTCATCGTTGTCACCTGATCCGTCACCATTTGCGGCTCGCACCGTGTAGATATCTTCGAATCTTTGCGTTTTGGATCACTCAAAGTCTCGCAGAACATGCCGTGACTGAGGGCCCGGCTGAGTGAGACATCGAGCTCCTCCGGGTCGCAGTAGGTCTCCCCCTGGCCACTTGGCACTCGCTGCAAGGCCGAGACAGGCCGAGACAGGCCGAGTGATCGGCAGATCGGCAGATCGGATCCCGATGCCTTGGGCACCCATGGCGGCTGAAGTTCTCGACCCAGAAGCCTCGGAAGGCCAGGCGACGTGAGTTGCAAGAGTTGCAGCGAGAGTTGCAACGAGAGTTGCACTCGATGGCACTGGCACTGTGGATTTCTCCGAGCCACTTGTCGAAGAGGGAGCCTCCTTGGTGACCCTGGAGAAAGTATTCTGCGCCTCGCACGTCCTCGCGAGAGGCCCATGGCGTCCCCATGTCCGACTTGCAAATGACGAATGGCTTCGACTCGGACATTTGCCACGAAGCCCCATCGCATGCGCCTCCCAGCCGCCAAGGCCAGAGCCCAGGCGTTTACGAGGCTGTCGGGTCAGCAGGCCCTTCATCAAGGCCTTGCCGTTGGCCTGGGCAAGGCAAGCCAACAGTTTCTGAAACCTTTCGCTCAAGGCGGCACGCCCTAAGTCAAGGCAATTTTGGTCGAGTTTGTGCCAGGCGCATCCTTGTAGTTGGAAGGGAACTGCAGAGGGTCCTTCACAGTTGTATCTGCGTGCTGCCGTGCAGATCCCGACATGCACGGACATCCCTCCTTCAGCACGGCAGTGCAAACCTCTGTGGGGTCATCCAAGTCGTCCGCAAATGGCAAGTAGCCTCGGGCTGCGGAAGTCCAGAGTGCTGGGGAGCCAACAAGGCAATGTATTCTGACCAAGGCGCCGCAAACGAATTCGAAAAGCATCACTCCCATGGACCAGAGGTCAACCTGCAAAAAACACGGGCGACTGATGGCGACTGTCTGCAGCTTGCAAGCCCTTTGCGCGGAAGCCCCGACTCCCTCGCGCTTTGCTTACACTGGTCATGTTCCTTAAGGGATACATCAAGTTCAGTGTTAGCCGCAGTGGTAACGGACGGGTAGAACAATGGCATTCCGCGGACCGGCGTGAAGGCCATGGTTCTTTACAGAAAAAGTGCTGCGCGCACTGCGAGTCTGAGACAAGCATCGAATTTCCAACTTTTCGCGGACACCGGCCGCGTTATTGAGCCACCAAGTGCGTTTTGACTGCAGGAAACTACATGATTCGTCTTCTGCCTCCCCAATTTCCCGGCGCGAGAAAGCGAACTCCATTTGTTCTGCCATTTCTGATTCATTCGAATGATGTATGGTTGGTTGGATTCGGTTGGATTCATGCAGCATGCGTGCGCTGGGTTGAACATGCTGCTAGTGCTTCTCAGCAAGGGTTGCGCCAGGCGCGCATGTGTGTTTGCGTGCAGTGAACGTGTGCAAGGAAGCGGGCGTGTTCATCATGTGGCGCGTGTGCCGTGTGCAATGAACGTGCGCAGTGAAGCGGGTGTGCGTGGTTGTCTTCAATGCTGCGCAAGCTTCTTTTTATGCCGGCCAGCTTGTTGTTCCGTAAGCAACGGCTGAGATGACCCTAGGGTGCACATTAAGCGCTCTAGAGCGTACAAGCGCGTGTCGTCAGGAAGGCCCTGCAGCGCAATCACAACTAAGGCAAACATCACCTTTGACCCTTTGACTTTGAGCAGCACAATGACACGCGTACAGCTTTTCACAAAGCCCCCATTTCAATCAGAACCAAGCAACACTTACACACTCGTGTCCAGCGGGATGGGTGCCATTGAACTTCCATTCTGGTGTATGATCTTACTATTTGATGTACGCAGACTCTACTTCTTGAGCGGCGGGTCACCGGATGCATTTTTGAGCATGGGTGGTTGCGAGGCTGATGTTCCCAAAGCTTCAAATTCAAGATTAGCATATCCTTGGGTGGGAAATGCTGGGTGATGGGCTGGCAAGTGCTTGGCGCCTCAGTGCCATAGCCATGGCCCCGCATGACCTCTGGCGCCATGTAATGGGGCGTCCCTATCCTCAGATTTCGGCGAACAACTGAAAACGAGTTCAACATTTCATGCGTTGCAATGAAAATCCAATTTCCATGCCATTCCGGGGCTCATGGTGAAGGTCTTGCTCTCCCCCTCGGGCAGCTTCTTGGCAATGCCAAAGTCAATGAGCTTCAGGTAGCCCTGTGCGTCCAGCATAACCTGCAGCTGGCGTAGCTGGCAACGCCCGCGTGTCTGTGATGTGGCGGCCAAGGCGCATTCTCTGGCTTCAAATCCCTGTACCTCAGAAACGGCCCATATGCTGAAAGCAAAAGAAGCAGCTGCCGAGTCAACCACAAGATGTTTCGCTCTGACAGCTCCTGAAGGGTCAGGCGCTGAGCTGCTAGAATGCCGTGACAAAGTGTCCCTTTCGTGCCATTGTACCCCATCCTCGAGAACGATCACCAAGGAGCCTGTGTAAAATTGAGCCTCCAGCTGAGCAGCTGAGCGCACGCAGCTCGTGTCTCGCTTGTCTCTCTTGCGCTCGCCACTGTCCGCACCTGAGCCCTGGAAAGAACAGTGGGGATCTCCCGGATAGCGCCTCACGTGAAGCTGCCCGATTTGCTAATACGCTAATACCTGCAGGTACTGCCAAAACTGGCATGTTCAGACTTGCCTGGCTTCATCATACCCCATTTCAGGTGAGCATGTCCGTGCATGTTCTTTGATTTTGTGGGCTAGTGATAGACACACGGTCACCTTCTGTATCTTGCATTTTGTGCACGGCCCGCCATCACAAATCGCTGTCCAAGCCGAGCTGCCATGAAGCTCGCCCCCTGTGATCAGCTCAGTCAGAATGTACACCTCACTCCAGCTGAGTCTGTGACCATTGGAGGTTACGGGTCCAGCGTAAGCCACGGGCGCTCGTTTTGGTTTCAAAGGTATTCACCTGCGTCATGATGAAGGGGTGGTCTATGTCTTTCCTTGGCTCGCTCTGTCTGTGAAATGACAAAATGCGCAGCATGCAGACTGGGAGCGAACATTTTTCAAAGCCATGCGTCAGGAGAGAACATTCCCGCTGCACCTCCTCAGGCACCTCGCCGTCCACCTTCTTCACGCGTTTGAGCCTTGGTGGCCCCTTTCTCGACGCAACCGAACGCATGCATTCTGCAATGCATGCGTAATGTGCATAATGCGCTTTTTGATTATAAATGCATCTCACTCTGTCTGCCACTGCCATCCTGCTGAATATGTTTATATACCTGTTGGATCTCATTAATTCGATAGGATCACGTTGCATGCGAGCAGCGCGTAGCGAGTGCCGGTGGACTTGTGCTCCACCAGGCGGACCACGCCTGCGGCACCTCAAGCACTAAAATGAAAGCACAGCTCATGAACATATGATGGCACATGACAAGCACATGACAAGCACATGACAAGCACATGGCAAGCTCATGACAAGCACATGACAAGCACATGGCAAGCACATGGCAAGCTCATGACAAGCACATGACAAGCACATGGCAAGCACATGACAAGCACGTGACAGGCACATGACAGGCACATGACAAGCACATGGCAAGCTCATGACAAGCACGTGACAAGCACATGACAAGCACATCACAAGCACATGACAAGCACATGACAAGCACATGACAAGCACATGACAAGCACATCACAAGCACATGACAAGCACATGACAAGCACATGACAAGCACATCACAAGCACATGACAAGCACATGACAAGCACATGACAAGCACATGACAAGCACATGGCAAGCTCATGACAAGCACATGACAAGCACATGACAAGCACATGACAAGCACATGACAAGCACATGACAAGCATGGACAAGCACATGACAAGCACATGACAAGCACATGACGCACATGGAAAGCTCATGACAAGCACATGACAAGCACATGACAAGCACATGACAAGCACATGACAAGCACATGACAAGCACATGACAAGCACATGACAAGCACATGGCAAGCACATGACAAGCACATGACAAGCACAAGCACATGACAAGCACATGACAAGCACATGGCAAGCTCATGACAAGCACACAAGCACATGACAAGCACATGACAAGCACATGACAAGCACATGACAAGCACATGACAAGCACATGACACATGACAAGCACATGACAAGCACATGACAAGCACATCACAAGCACATGACAAGCACATGACAAGCACATGACAAGCACATCACAAGCACATGACAAGCACATCACAAGCACATGACAAGCACATGACAAGCACATAATATGATCACAATATACACATTTTTTGCACTTGTTCCCGTTTTCCCCGGCCTGCACCAATGACCTTGACCTGGATCAAATCCTTGAGGCCGAAATTGGTGTCCTGTAGCCTGGAGGAAAAAAGTTGCAGGCGACAGAATTGGGAGCGTCCCGGCCTGATGCGATTCATCAACTGCTGTTGCCTCGGATCAGCTCAACTCATTGTCTCGCAACCCCTTCGACTCCAGGGATCTGTCAAGTACAACGCTCTGAGCAAGTCACATATTGTTGGCGATGATCTTCTCGAATGTTGCCTTCTCAATGGCCCAAAGCTCTGCATCCGGAGAGATGACCTCACGGGCTCAAGATCGAGGTCTTAACACCCAACTCCCTGGCCCGTCCCTCAAGGTCGCGCCATGCGGAGCAACAAAGTCACTGCCGCTCTGCCTTGACTGTCGCAGTCCGCGGCTCATGGAAGAGCAAGGCTCGCTCACCTGAGGTAGAAACAAACAGTAGCACCATGAAACACCGTAACAGCCTAACACCCCATAGTGGCCTTTATTCGCCGGGACCAATGTGAAGTTGCATGCACCGAGTTGCCGATGTATGAGTTTTTGGCCATGCTGCGGACCTGAGCGCAGAAGCAAGCTCAATTTATGGCAATGGCGCAGCCCCCAAATGTCCACAGCTTCCGTGTCAGCCCTTCATAAAGCCTGCGCCGAGGAAAAAGCTGCTTAGCTCCTCGCTCTCTTCTCCTCGCCGTTTTGGTTGATGAAGACTTCGAGCTCGCCGTGCGCGATCACGAAGAATGAGGTGCCAGGCTCTCCCTGTTTGATGACCTGAGCGCGATTTGGTTCACACGTGGCACTGGCCGAGCAAGGCAAGTCTGAAGCTACTCATTTGATTCATTTTATTCATTCTTTGCTTCTCAGACTTCTCCGTGGAAACTGCACGTCAATCGTTTGACAGTCTTGAACAGCCTGCCGGCGCTTCTGTTACCAGCGCTTGTCGGGTTACTGCCAAATGTTGCTTGCGCCTTACGCCTGACAGCTTGGAGAGAAAGTCACATCATACCAGCCGCGCGCTCGGCACCTGGACGCCTCTAACGCAATGCAGCTTCAGAATCATAGGTCCGGTTCGTGGAGCGAAGGGCGTTCAATGCTTTCACATGAAATGCATCACCACCTTCCCCGAGCGTTGCATAACCTCCAACAAGCTTCCAGCTTTGGCCAGCTCGCCCCCAAACTCAGCAAGGGGCGGTGTCACCCTTGGCATACTTCATAGTGACAAACCTTGGCATTGACATTTGTTCCTTGCAGCTGTTGCTGGCACACGATGCATGCTTTGCCCAGGGGCGATTCCACGATCTTCTTTGTCTGCTCTTCTGACATATGTCTGAAGATGTGCACCTGCAAAAGCCGCAGAATTCGTCACACGCTATGCACTTTAGCTGGGCCTTCTTTGCCAGCAGCATCTTGCGCGTGAAATCGGAGGCATCTTCTTCGTTGTTGGCCTCAGCAGTCTTACAGCCGGAACGTTGCAAAAGACCGCAAAGCGGCTCTCTGCTGCCTGGCCGCAATGGAGACCCCAAGGCCCTTCAATGCAGATGCCAGACCGTCCCGTGTCAGCATTGCTAACCTGAGGCCCAATCCATTAAAAAAGTAGTTGAGTCACGCGATCTCTGCACCCAGAAAGTCAATGCCCGTGCACGGCGAATGGCCGAGGACCCGAGGTCAACCAAACCCAGGTCGGCGGCAAGGCCACGTCAGCCAAGCGGCCGAGCACCACTGGGGCCGGACGTCAGGCTTTTGGTTTCGGTGGCAGTGCTGTGCAGCAGCGCCTCCGCAAACCGTGCGAGTCGATGCGAGATCCCTCCCAAAAAGCGAGTGTTGCAAGCTCTTGCCATTCATGTAAACCATGTGGCCCATAACGGCAGTTGAACCCATGTAAACCATGCGGCCCATAACGGCAGTGGAACCTTGTTGGACACATGCTAACCACATAACTGTTCATTCTGCAAACGCTTGAAGGCGCTCGGAATCTGCTTGGCAGAGATGTGCAGGGTGCAAGCGAGCGCCTCATCTTCCAGCCAATCGCGTCGCCCCAGGCTTATCTCCTTGTCCTGGGGAGTCTCAGAGTCAGCTCATGACTCGATTTCGGCTTGTTTCAGCGGCCTCGCCTTGTTCTTGCCGGACAAAGAGCCCTGCAGCACCACGACGAACCGTGCGCCCACCTCCACCTTGGGTCAACCAACCCGCAAGCCTCGCGAATCGCGTCGCTACCGTGGCCCGAATGCCGAATGGGGCCAACTGCCAAGGAGCTTGGGCATCGGGCGCGATGTCCTGGCTGCGAGCTTCGCAGCCCGAAGCGACCCGTGAACCGACCCGCCTTGACCACCACCCATTTCATGAGCTCGGCGCGCTGGGCGGCTGTGAACTGAGAGATCACGGGGCCTGAGAGGTGAGCTGTTTGAGCCATGTCTCGCAGTTGCGGCTGAGGGGCAATTCTTCAGGCCCTGCTGGATGGCGTTTCTCTCCAAAACCGCCGCCATGTCATCTCCCAAGATCACCTCTCAATGACTCAAGCGGCTTGGCCGCGAACATGGAACAACTCCATGGCCTTCAACTCCGAGATGCTCACGCACAAAAGCTCGGAGGATCCCTTGGAAACGATGGTGGTCGCAAACCTCAGGAGGCCCAAGTGCACAGCCGACACGCGAGCCCTGCGAGCAGGCGGCGGTTCTTTGGCAATCAGCTGGGCCTCGCCAAAACCGTCCTCCAGGGTATGAGATCCATGCCATATACATCTGGCAGCTAATGCATCATGACATGAATGCATGTGGACATATGCCATCGGACGGCATGGAAGCCCAGTCATTCTGGCCAAGGCTGCGAACTTGGGTGCCGCCCTCAAACTCGCCGGTGCTTTTGACCTCATGAGAGGACAGAGCCGCTTGGCCGCTTGGCCTGGTGAAAACAGCTGAGATGTTGACAGTGCCGCCGGAGAACTCTGTCAGCTCACCTGTGCGTTGACAAGCTCCGCAGGACATGAATTGAGCTCCTCGCCTTTTCGGACGAAGTAGATTGCTGCTTGCGGGTCCCCCTCTGTGACCACGCGGGCCTGCGGAAGGATCGCCGAGGCGTCAACACATTTGTGCCCGTGACAGGCCTTGTCATCAAACACCTCAGCGAAAGTGGCCTGTGCGGAGAATGTGTGAATGCATCTGCGCGGTCTGCGCGCTTGCTGCTTTTGCCCCCAGTCCCGAATATTGCATGTCAGAGCTGTTCGGAAGCTCGGGAACTAATTGTCTGAACTCCCCCCTGCAAGACACCCAGATTGATGCTGACAAGGTGGTTTCTTCTTCCATTTCGTTGAGAAAGCTTTGCAAGATCTTCCAAGGATGCTACCCCAAAGGTCAGGCAGCATGCAGAATCTAGCAAGGTCTTGGGAGGCCAACTCGCTTCAGGCAACACCTACGCAAGCCAAGCATTGCATCCTGAGGATCAGACATGAACTAGACACGACTACATCCGGTTGCACCGATTGCGCCAGTCACACTTTCAGAAACCTGCCTCAGCAATGCAAAGCTTCTGCTTCAAGGTCAGGCCCTCGAAAATGCTGGTGGAGTCCAAAAACTTCAAGGTCTCTGCCTACGCACGGCACGTCCAACAGCACCAAACTTGGCTTTTATCTCCCGTGACGAAGTCTGAAAGGCGCAGCTGGCAAGGGCTGCCTGGTGCTTGGTTGCGTTCTGCTGCAAACTCTGCTTGAAGGCAGCCCCGCTGGCCTGAGTAGCACTTGGACCTCGACCCCTGAATCCTCTCCCCGGCTATCCCATAACTTATGTACCTTATGACGCATCTCCCATCCGAATCCACTTCAACCCATCCGCCAAGCCGCGCCCCAGACCTCGCTTTCGGAGGTGGTTTTCACTGTGGCGGTGCGTGGGCAGTTGTACAGCAGCGCGAGCCCACCAAAGGCACATCCTGAAATCAACCCAATTTGATTTATGAGCGTTCAAAGAGATAATGCGTGGTCCTGGGCCGATGGTGTTGCAAACGATGCTTTTTACCTCAGCAACGTGAATCCGAATGCAGACCCGCAAGTAGTCCATGCATGCTTTGGTAGGGTGCGAATTTCCTTACCAAGTTGCGCTCACCTCCATCGAGCCAGACTGGGTTACAAAAAACCTGAGCACGAATCCATTTCTGAGACATGTCCACCCAAATGCGAATTCTGGCTTATACAACTTGCGCACGGTCTGCATCGTTTATCCCCAGGCATGAAAAGCCAAGCCGCGTGTTGCCAAGTCTGCCCTCCTGGATGATGGGGGTGCCCTTGTGAAACTTGTAGAACTGGCAGGCGGTGGACAAGGCTGAAGCTCACTCTTGCGTTCGCCTCCCTTGCTGCCTCGTACCCTACAGCGTGTCCTTTTCCCACGCAATGCCGGCTGTGGGCTGTTGTTTGAATGAGTTGCTCCTCTGGGTCGAGCTTTCTTCGGCTGTATTTTCCTCCTCCCTCTTAACCACACCATGAGAAAACGACGAAGGCTTGCTAGATTCCATGTTGGATGCTCAGGATTGGCTTGCGGGGCAGCGGCATCGAATCCAGAGTCATTTCCATTTCACGGGATGTGCCAAATGGCCTTTGGAAAGACATGGAGGAATGTTCTCAAGGAGTGAAGTCGCTCCAACTTCGCGGCCGCTGATCTGCCTTGACCGTGCTCAAGATCGACTCGATTTCTGCATCGTCGAGCCTCGGATCTCAGGTTTGCACCCGGAAATCCCCTCGTGCTGACCCCGTGAGGCCCCAGCGTCGCACACAGCCGGTCTTGCCTCATGGCGTTCTTCAGGAATTTCCGGGTTTCATCATCCTTAGTTGCGCGCTCTTGCAGAAGGCAAAAGCGCAACCGCAGCGCAACTAGGGTTGCAGCGATCTCTTTCTTCACCTGGACGACAAGAGATCCGAGCCCGTTTTCAAATCGTGGGACATGCCGTGGGACATGCCGCGTGCCTCAAATTGCTCGAGGTGCTCTTCAACGGGCGGCGGCTTTCGGGAGGTGCTCCTGAGTCTTCGGAATGCTGCCTGACACGCCTGTCACGCCTGTCACGCCTGTCTCCCATATGGCCAAGGCACCCAATGCGCTTTTGCGTGGCTTTTCTCGCATATTCCCGCTTCTTGTCCTCGATTCGAGTGGCCTTTCTCGGAAGCTGCATCTTGCAACATCCCGTCCTGCGGGAGGCTCATCATTTTGCCCAACCTCAGTGCGCAAATGAACTGGCTGAACACATGCGTGCAGGTTGCCGAGTATGGCCCAATGACCAATGTGCAGCTGTGGCACAGGTGGAGCCAGACTTAGGCAACTTAGGCAGGCTACGGCTTTGCAGCCTTTACTACGTGCTTGCGCTGCGCATGCTGGTTCAAACTGTCGTATGAGACGTGGGCTGGATGTGTATCACACCGGCAAGGAGATCATGAAACTGTCTGCTTGCATGGTTGATTTCTGAAAAGCTGTCTAGCCTATTAGCTGAGAGCTGTTTTGGGCTGGAACGCGGCCGCATCGTGCAGTGGCAAGGTATGGCAACACGTCCGCGTTTGAGGAAACCAAACACCTTGGGCCCAACAAAACCCGTCATGCCCATGCCAATCTTTACTCAAGCTGAGCTTTCAAACAACAGTGCACCTGGCAAATGCATGGTGCCTCACCTGGCAAATGCATGGTGCCTGTGACACTACCAGCGGATCCTCGCGAAAAACCAGGCCACCGCAAGGGATGCTGCATTCAGCCACCACCTGTGCAACTGAGTGGAACTTGCCCAACCGGCGGCATGCCACATACAACAAGCTTTCTCTCACGCGCCTTCTGGGTCCGTTTGACACCCGGCTTGGCAGCTGGGCGCTTGATGGCCCTGCGACGTGACGTATGGCACCAGAAACCCAACCCAAGCCCGCAAGACGTTTGATGCCTGCCCGGCCGGCGCAGGGGCATCGCCACGCGTCTTGTGTGGCATGGGGCCAGTCAAAATTATCCTGCTTGAGCCAGGCCTGGCATTAAAGCAGCCAAGTTGCCGCAAGCAAGCAGTAGAAGTGGCACCCAAAACCTACTTTGTGAATGGGGATGGCATGCATGGCATCTCACCTTTGGATGATGCTCAGTTGTTTGTTGGAGGTTGTGTAGGCCGCGAGAGAGGTTTAGTTGAGGTGCGGATGCCGACGTGATTGCAAGGCTTGGGAGCCGCTTCCAGCGCACGCACAGCATTAGGCAAGGCCCCTGTGAAAATCCCACCAGAGAGCGCTACTCCGGAAAGGGTACCAACATGTATCCATATGCGTGCCTCATCCTGTATATCTCTCTCTCTCCAATTATTGCGCTCTTGGCGGACAATAACTTGTAGGCTTGGGATTGCCACTGTGGGCTGCCCCTTGCGCCATATTGATTAGGTTAGTCTCCAACCTGCAGTGCCTGTCGGCATAGGGGACAAGTCAAGTCTGCGGTTTTGATGCCCAAATTCCCAAGAGCCTGCCGACCAAGCCTGGGCTCTTGCAAGTGCTCTTGCAGCATGCTTTCACAGTACCTGCTCTTCTCACCACGGAATGAACTCTTTCGGCGCCATTCATCATCTTGCCTTGATTCCAAGTGGGTCGCTCCGGTATGGGTTCGCTTTTATTTGTCCTCCGTATCGGTTGGGCGGTGACATGCGCCCCAAGTAGCAGTAGTAGCTGACGTGACCATGCGCGGGCTCTTGCACAAAGCTGTGTGCGCGTTGCAAGTCAGAAGCGGGTTGCCGGGGGGGGGGGGTTGCCCGACTTTCATGCTCCCCCGCACGTGCCAATCCTCAGCGTGTTTGCAGCTGTCAAGTGGGTGAGAGGGGAGGGGGTGGGGGATTTGGAGGGGATGGAAAGAACATGGGCCCATGTTTCAAACTATTCGATCCTGACCTCCCAGCCCCACACGCCATGCGACTCCTCCGAAATCTGTGCGGGCACCCTACGCGACTGGAGCTCCAACGCAGTCCTATTTGTTTAGTTGACACGCTGCCACTTTGATGCAGGTGGTTTTAGAAGTCTAAGTTTCAGATATCATGCATCGCGGGGTCCGATCCCTCCAAGGTTTAATATTCTGCATGGTCCCAGCTGTGGTTGCAGGCGGCGACTGCGTGCCATAGTTTAAGTGAGTGCAGCCCGGTGAGAAAATTAAGGACGCGGCGGTTGCCAAAGCGAGCTCTTGCCGCTTGGAAGTAGAAACTTGGTCCGCTTCTTACAAAACCACAAGAGGTGGAGTGTTGCTAGTACGAGGCGACCAATGTGTGGAGAGCGTGTCCGCGCTGCTTTGAAGACACAAGCTGGCTGCCCACCAGCTCTTCTTCGTGCAAATGAAAATGCTGCGCCTGCCAGCACCGCGCATTCGAATCAGAAATTCGAATACGCCAAGTTGGATATCTGCCATTTGCATAAGATTTGCGCAATTCCCAACCCACGTCCAACAGCGAGCGTCATTCGATCCGGGCAACCCCCCCCCCCGTCCCAGCACGCTGAGCAATTAATTGGAGGCTAATGAGTTGGCTGGTGGTTGGCTATCGGTATCGGCCCAGGCCCTGCTAATTCATGACTCTGCAATCAGGTCTAGGATGGTCTAGGGATATTGTGCTTTCCTCCTTGTCTGTTTGCGTTCCAGACCCGCAAGTGGCAATGCATGACCATTTTGGACACAGCATCTCACTATCATCTGACTCTGGCGCGGCAAAAAAAACTCGTGAAACGAGCGTGCCCAATTTATGGGTCAGCTCAGGCCGCTCCCCGGTTTTGGCTTACAAAACGCGCATCGAAGGCTCGGAACTCTTGAATCTGCGGGTCGATGATTGCAGGCCCGCCCTCATCCAGAATGAACCTGACAAAGCAACACCATGCAACACCTGTTGCACAACATGGCGACTCACAGGCGCTTGCTGGCAAGTTGCTTGAATATCTTCAGACGGTCTTCTTCGCTGCCTCACGGGGCTTCACACCAACGATTGCATCTGTTGAATCGCATGATCAGCCAACTGCATGTCAGGATGCTTGCTTTGATCTCCGTGCACGTAGTTGTGGAATCCTGGGCTGCAATTTGGGAACGGTGCCACAAATTCAAGCATATTAGTAACTGTGATTCGGGCACGAGCCTGTGCCCAGGCAATGGGTAAGTTGGGGTAAACAAGCCACAAAAGAAAGGTTCCCCAAAAGCAAACCAATCCCCGGTCCCAAAGATCAGGGTTTCCCACACACCAGAGAACAACAACCAAAGGGAAACAAACCAAAAGAGAAAAGGGTTAACCCGCAACCTTGATCGACAACAGGCCGCACGACTGGTCCCTACCAACCTGGCGGCGGCCCGAGGTCTCTTTCTCCCCCGAGATGCCGTCGGTCGACGCAGGGGTTCGGCGACGCCCGTTCGAGGCGCGACGGAACCCATTAACTTGAGCCAAACACCACCGGTCAGTCACTATCGCGACATCCCTGGTGATGGTTTAAGACATGGCTAATCACACCCCCCTCACGAGGAGCCCGTCATATGACGGGTGGAGCGTGCCATTTACTGATAGGATTTAACTGCTCGCGTGTATCCGCAAACAGCTGGACACTACCGCCGTCAGCGGTGGAGCAAACCCACAAAGGCAGTTGCGCGACGTCCCGGGCATTAAAATCCCGCCACCACCCCGAAATAATCGGGGTAACGCTGTCCAACATACCTCGTGGACAAGTCCACATGACTGCACTAGGCCACAACTGTTTGCATCAACAATGCAAGTAGTTCAATTCTTATCAGAAGCCATGAAACAAAGGATAACGTATGTTCATCAGTACCCTTGCCTATCGGCAAGAGGTACCCCTGACCATGCGCACCTGAAAAATACTTGAATTTCGCAAACCCGGGAGTATCCCCCCATCAGTTTGCTTCCCCTCTCACTCACACAACTTCATGGTGAGCACGACCAGCAGCCAAGCAGCGGTACGGGAGAGACACGATCTCCGCGCCTCAGCGGTTCGGGAGGAACATCATCACCTCCCCACCGCGCCAACCATCGGAGAATGGACGCAAGCCTATCGGCCGCAATCCTCGTGACTCAGCCTACCGGCTATCGTCACGTCTCCTCCGGTCACGTCCGCCCCGCGCACGATCCCTATCACGATCTCTCTCGGATCTCCTGCGATCATCTCGCCTTCGATCCCGCTCCCGATCGTGTGATTCATCATCACGACGATCTCGAGCATCGTCCCTCCTCCGGTCACGATCTTCGTCGCGCCGCGGACGATATCTGCGCCTTCTTGATTCTCGGGAACCCCTGGTGTCCACTGTCCTAACGGACCTCCGAGAAGGAGTACGGGACACATCTGAATCTCGACGTCCTCTCCCGAGGCGAGAGTTCGACACTATCTGGTTAAGAGCCTCCAGCGCCGAAGCACTCTCACCATTCCTGATGAAATCCCTGACCTGCTTATTCAGCGCCTATCGGGTGACATCGTCAGGAAAGCGTTCACCACCGAACTCTCCGGCAACACCAGGAAGTGACCCTCCACCGAGCTCGCAGCTGCTCGCTCCGCCGACTGCAACCTGATCTCACCCCCTTCAGGCTTCTTTGCCATCGCCTTGGAGGCCGTCAAAGGCGCTACCGCGTCCTTTGCCGAAGACCTGCCAAGCGCGGAGTGAAGATCATCTCCACTAGCTTCTCTCGCTGCCGCACCTGGTCTGCTGTCGACGTCATCAGGCCTTGTTGACGCCTCCCGCTTTGTCGACTCCTTCACAGTCTCGTCAGGATCCCACCGGGACTTCCTTTCTCTCTTCTGCCCTTCAGCCGACCCCCGACTACCGCCAGGAGCGTCGTCTCCGCCTACCTTCTCCTTCTTGACCTCAACCTTCGGTTCGGCCTGCTTCGTGTCCTTAGCCTCAGCCTTCGGAGCCGGAGCACTCTTCGCCTCAGACACTGAAGCTGCCTTTCCCTTTGGCTCGGCCTTTGGAACCGGGGTCATCTTAGCCTTCGCACTCGGCCGGGCTCCTTCAACCGCTATCGCGACCCAAGTCTTCTTCGGCTGAGCCGCAGTTGCATCAACCTCCATCGGAGCCGGCCCAGCATCAGCCTTTGCTTTTGCCTGTGGGACAGATGGACTATCGCCCTTACCAGATCCTTTTCCTGGCACTTCACCTGACTTTGGTGGTGGGCCGGAAGGACTACCGCCCTTACCGCCCTTTTCTCCCTTCTTCCCTTTTCCTTTTCCGCCCTTGACGATCGGCTCCTGCTTAGGACCAGGGCCCTGCGCAGTATGATGCACCGATTGAAGCCCTTCGATGTTCACGTCCAAAGGCTCCGGTTGACGACCATCAAGAACCGTCCTCACCCTTTCGTCACTAACGTAGACGAATGGGTCACGGAAGGGGGCGGGAGGCTCCGACTGCCCGGCACTGATTGCCTTCTGCACCTTGGCTATCGCCTCCCTCAATCTCTTCTTCTCATCATATCCTGTCTCCGATACCATGTGCTTCCTGAGATCCGCTATCAACGCATGACTGGCCAGGATGTCCACGTCTTTCCGATGGGTCGGATACAATGGAGTCAGATGCCCCGCCGCGGAGCCAATCACATACGCCATCGGGATAGAAGGACAAGTATGTGTCGAGCGAACTTCCTAACGGAAGTCGTCATACGCCTACCCCACTGAGCTGCATGCACCGGGTTGGCTCGGAAGTACTCAGTGACCGAATCAAATCTATCGACTTGATTGGTCTTTATAAGGTGCTTCGCCACCCACTTCTCCACGAACGCATCCGAGGCCGAAATCCCCAACACATAGGAGAATTGGAAGAGCACGTATCGACTCCTCCCTTATCCTCACCAAGATAAGGGGGCAGTCTGATGCTGCTCTGCACCGTCATCCTCAGGTCAGACGCCATTGAATAGGAAATCAAGTTCCTCTTGATAACTCCGACCACTTCAGACAGGATCCTCTTGGGCTTGAACTGCCTCATGCTCCTCACCCACTCCGGGATGATGTGGCACCTCTCGAAGTCACTTTCGTCCGCGTTGGGGATGAAGTTCGGGTAGAAGACCGGGAGCGCACACCCAGGGCACAGATGCATCCCATTGGGCGTCATCTCCGCGCACCTCAAACAGAAGGTGGTGGTCACATTCAACCTGACCTCTCCACGCGATCGCTTGTGCTCCCCCCTATCGGGGGTAAGGTCACCATAGTCCCATGCCCGATGATACACTATCGTGTAGTCATCGTACATGTACGCTGCCTTCCAAGCGCCCATGTGGATCTCGTTCCGAACGGCAAGGGTCTTTCTCCTCCTCGTCAGAAACACGGGTCCAACCAACGACCAGTGCACCCGAAGGTCCACGATTACCACCACGTACCTTCCCGAGTAGTTCCGCAGCCTGTCCCTGACGTACCACGATGGCGATACCTCGGCGTTCGGCGCCATGGTTTCCACAATCGGAACTTGGCCCTCATCCTGCCTTCCATCCCCAATGGATTCGTACACATCGGGCCTCGTGATCAATATCTCGATCATGGCCTTTCCGTTTCGCCTCACCTTTTGGAGCTGAACCGCCTTCCTAAAGTCCAAGAACTTCATGACGACGTACCCCACCATAGGGAGTTCATTCCAGTGCATCTCGTACATCAGAGATCCTCCAGGTGCTTGGGTTTACCTTTGCCTAACGGCGCTGTAACTCATGTCACGTCCGATCCGCGTGTACCTAACGGCCACTAACCGAGTGCACTCCCCGAGGAGGACACCATTCCCATTGTACATGATCATGAGCATTGTCTCAACTTGCCCTACCGGGAAAGCTTTGACCGTCGGAATGAAGAACTTCCACGACATCTCGGCGTTCTCCATGCCCGTGATCTCTCTCAGGAACCAGATGGCCTGGTCACTACTCACCCAGTTTCCAGCCTCACGTCCAGTTTCCCTCAGTACCCGTTCCTCGAATAACTCCGACACTTTCTTCGAGTTGATGACCAGACCTTGAGAGCAGCTTCATCAACTCCTGAGCCGCCTCCCGCCCTGCAACGGTGCCCGCGCTCTCCTCGTAGTTCGGGACGTACTCGCTCAACCTTGTCTTTGAGGGAATCACAATCTGGCATGTGGCGGCCTCATCAGGAATAACTCCAGTATTCCTTAGATCCGGATTGATCTCCTGCCTATCGGCAAGATAATCTTTCCTTCCGTCTAGGACCACAAGATTGTAGGTCATCTTGCTTGCCGCCTCACTCGTGCGGAACCTTCTGCTTTCATCAACCTGATCGGGAGCAAAGGGTCCACTGGGAGCAGCTGCACTCACCATCGGCGCTCCTCGCCCAGAGCACAGGTGCTTCTTGTGAAAGTTCACCATCTCATTCAGCTGCGACAGGGCATAAGCTCGATCCTCCAATGACGCACTCTTCATCCCAGCCTCAGTAAGAGGAGCCTCAGGCTTGTCATAACTCGCCTTTCCGCCCCATCTCGCCGCGACCAGCTCAGCAGACTTTGCAGGATCAATCAGATTGCCCGACCATTCGGGCATATTGCTCAACCTCCTAGTCAACGCGTCTATCGACGCAGCCAAGTCTTCATCCGTCACGGTGTGAGGGTCGACCTTCTCCCTGTCCTCCTGACCCACGTCAGGAAGCCTAAAGTCCCCGCGGATGGCCTCCATCGCGGCCTTCTCAGCTTCCTCAGCCTCCGCTTGCGTGGCCACGGCCCTGGGGATCAAGAGCGCTGCCTCAGCAGGCAACGACTTCTCCATGTCAATCGGAGTGTTCTTGGGAAGGATCCTTCTATCATCTCCCTCCCCGCTGTACACATAGTCTGGAGCAGTCTTGCGGTACTCCTCAAAGGTAGCGCCTTTGAAGTTGGTAACCTCGCTCGGGTCTGCCTTCCCAGCCTCAGTACCCCGAGGCTTAGGCTCGCCCGTTCCAGCAGGATCCTTCTTGGAGCCTTCCTGATCCACCTCCATGTCGTCTTTCTTCTTCTCCGTCATGGAAAGTTTCCCAATGTCAGGAAGTGTCACATCATCGTCCTTTCCTGACCCGGCACCCCTATCGGGGGCCGGCTCGGTCCTCGGTTGCCCCGAAGAGCTCGCCCCTGGGTCCACCTCACCCTCGTCATCCACATGCGGTCGCTTTCCCCATACGATCTTCGTCTTCGGCTTCAGAGGAATGGCGACACCCCCAGCCATGTGGTGTCCAGGCCAAGTGGCTCCATCGGGTTCATCTTCAAACCATGACTTCCCGAACGGATTGCCATCCCTACCGAGGATCTCCTTCCTATCGGAAGTTGATCCTGAATGAGACAGCGCCGACACATGGGACAGCATTATTTCAGCTGCTGATTGCGCCAGCGTGTCGGGCATCTGTTCCCTCGTCGGGATAGTCCGCAACTCCGGAGCAAGGTGACCGGCTATCATGCTGAAAGGCGCAGTACCCAGCCGCTTGCCTAGTACCGCTTCGTTCAGCGCGTTGAAGTACTTCTGCAACTTCTCCAGCATTGCCGTCGCCGCCATCAGCCGAGGGTGGAACATAGGCATACGCCGTGCGCGCCCAAGGGCGCAGTCCACGTGCGATGCGATCGTTGTGATCGTCCCTACCAGCAGATGTGACGATGCTATCTCCGGCACCCAGGTCGGATCATCCAAAGGAATGCATTGACCAGTCTGCGCGTTCAGCAAGGTTGCCCTCACTCCTGGCGCTCGGAGACAATCATATGCTCTGCGGTTCGGATCACTAACGACACCACGAACCATGTAATCATCCCGATCAGGCATGTCTGCCCAGTCTCCCGGGGGTGCTCGTCCATGATGGTACTTCGCCTGAATGTCCTCCTGCCTCATCCCTAACGGGATGTGGGCAGCCTCAGTCGCCACCTTCTTCATGTTCCACTGTTGATCAGCCCACGGCGTAGACTTCCGATCTCGGGGATTGATGTACTCTCGATCGATCCTCCCAGCAGCTCGGGAAGCATCCAATGCTCCGTACATGAAGTCATTGTGCACAGCTCGATCCAACACGGCATTCCACTCGCTAATTAGGGAACACTATGTGGGCAGTCTTTGCCTTCTTCCACTCCTCGGCGGTAACCCGCTCTCGAGTGATCGCCTTGTTCCGGACCACGGCATAGATGAAGGGCTCACCAGCCTCCCTCGCCAGGGTATGCTGAACGATGAACCTCCTATTTGACCTGCTCTCCGCGGGTCTTGCCGAGGTCCGCGAGCCCCTTGAAGACAGATAGGAACTATGCTCACGGTGATGCCGAACCTCCGCTGGCTTCAGCTCGGGCGCTTCCCCCGGATGCTCCGGGTATGGCGTGTTCGCATAATTGTGTATGCCCCCTCGAGACTCCTGGGTCGAAGCCGCCTTCGGGGTCGCTGCAGTATCCCGCAAGTCCCCGTCATCGTCCGTGTACTTGGGAGCGTAGGAGATTGGCACACCTGGGCCAACCGGATCCGACGCCTCGTCCTTCTTTTGGGTACCAACAGGATCCCGAGCCCTGCGTTCCTCCCTAACGGGCGACGCCGCTCGCCTTGCTGCGGGCGATTCCACCGATGGTCAGTCGTGACTGCAGTGGCCTGAGGTACCTCAGCCTCCCTACCGGGAGTCTCTCCCTTGCCTACAACGGGAACCTCGGCCTCCTTTTCCAGCTCCATCTCAACGTCCCCGGTGAACTCCAGTAGCTCGGCCTCGGCCGGACCCTCACCATCATGGAAGGTGTCCGTAGGGAGATCGATCCCTTCCCTATCGGGTAGGAGATCATCGACCTCGGTGGAGCCACCCGTGTTCTCTTCCTCGATCGTCGCTCTAGGCGTCCGAAGATTCGATGACCATCGATTTCCAACTTCGGCCGCAGTGACCTGAGGCGAGGAAACCCTCGGACTCCGAGGTGGGTTCGGCGGAGACTTTGGTCTCACCGACGCCAGCATCTCCTTCGTGACTAACGCCTTAGGAGGGGCTTTCGGGGCAGCGGTCTGACCTTCCTCACGTTGACCTGCGTCAGATGATTGCCCACCAGGGGTTACGCCTACCGGCGGTCCTCCCTGAGCGGCACCTGTCATATCGACATCCTCAGACTCAGACATCGAGCCGCCATCACCCATCTTCGAAGAAGTACCCTCCTTCAGATGATTGAAGATGTTGTCCCTGATGAACAACGTGATAGAGCCAGGCCACGTAGTCCTAGTCAAGGAGAAGAAGTCCGGGACAGCCGCAAGATAGGCCGGCACCACAATCCATGCTCTTTGGACTGGCCGATTCCTGCCGTAGTTGTCAACTTCACTCCCCCACGACACAGCATCTGCTGAAACCACAGGGATCAGATTCATGCGGATATCGCTCATCTTAAACTGGATCTCCTTCTGCATGTGAACCCCTTGGTCGCCCTCTCGATCTAACGATCGCCCCGGGCCGCAAACCATCACCTTCACCTTGTTGCCAAGCGCGAGCAGCGACTCTACGTCCTTACTCCACACGGTGGCCGCATCGCTTCTCGCCCTCCATGCGTTCCTCTCCCACCTGTACAGGTGGGAGCCACGGAAGCCAAAGACATACAGGTCGGACTTCGCGGCATCCGCGTTTCCGTATTTCTGGACGCTCCTCCGTCCGCTTGTCCAACAGCTCGTATGCCTTGTCGATCATCATCCAAAGGGATGTCTCCTCGTTATCACGAGTACTGGTCACGTAATGCACCTCGTAGTTCTTGAACGGTCGGTTATCCGGGGAACCCCTCAACCGATCATTCTTCGTCCTGCACGTGAGGATATTCTCCGCCAACGTTGCTGGGCCCATCCCTCTCTTGTTCTTCGTGGATGCAGTGTTGAACGTCTGATCCAGCAGGTAGAACACGGTCGCATCCGGGGCCGCGGGCTCCTCCTTGTACACCGGAGGGCCGTACCCGGCCGACATGGTCGCAGCGATCCTTACCGCAGCGCCCGTCCCACTGGCCGCTAAGCACCGAAGCAAGATTACCATCTTGTCTTGGCAGCGACTCATCTCGTTCAGCACGATGGATGGGTAGATAGACAACATCACATCCGCTAACACGGCAGCTGCCCATGCGTCCCACTGCCTTTCCATTTGTGCAGAATCAACCGCCACACGGGAGTATCCTCCCTTCGGCAGTTCCACGGACGGCGGGACAACCATCTTGTTCCTGATTAGGCGCATCACCTTCCTTGCTTGCTCAAAACACTCGAGCTCCCTCGGGATGAGCGCTCCCCGCCCAACGGCCTTTGCTTCCTCCTTAACCTCGGTGAAGTACCCCTTCGTTAAGGTGATCTCGAACGTCTCACCTCGGATGGCCTCATGCATGTTCGACTTCGGCACGACCCTAGCGTAAAGCGCACCACCTTCCGCCTCGGCAGCCTGGGGTGTCCTGGAGCAGCACGCATGTTCTCCTCTTCAACAGATAGACCTATCGGTCCCATGTAATTCTCGGGGAAGAACTTGTGCATAGCCCACACGACTGAGGGAGCATGCGGGTTCCATTCAACGAATGGGTTGTAGTACTGCAGGGTGCTATCGCCTCCTGAGTTGCATAGCTCCACAAACTGTGAGTCCGCCGCAGGCTTCTCGAGCTTGATGCAGATCCCACGGATCCCCAACCTCGCGTTCGGGAATACTCGCTGGGCCCCTCTCTTGACTCCCTTCAGGTAGGGATTGTCGCCGAATAGATTTTCGGTCTCATCCGGCTGCGCGATGCAAATCCCGACCCTCGCCCAGGTGTTCTGGCCGTAGTGTGATAGGGTGCTGTACCCCAGGGCCTCAATCGTCTTCAATGACGTCCATACACCCACAGCCTCCTCGCTCGCGGTGGACGCAGTAACCTGCATACCACCCAGGATGCTCCACAACGATGATTGCAAAGTTCCATGGATTAGGATCTTCTCCGTATCCGTCTGGCTATTGAAGTTCATGGCCAGTTCGAAGAATGCCCAACCTTCGTCGGGACCAATCTCAATGTCAGTGGTGCTCGCCGGATTCTTGGGCGAGATCTTCAACACCTGTCGACTATCCCAGTTGATCGCATCACCCAAGGAAGTGACCACACCTGACATCTGTCCCATTGCGTGCAGGTATCCCCGCATTCCTGGCCCATCGGCCGTTGCAAACTTCTTGACCGACGGGACCGACGATAGCCGCCGCCCAGAGGAACACCTAACGATTTCCTCCCTGTTCCTCCCCTCGGTCAGCATCATCGCATCGACGACCACTTCCGGAGGAGTGAACAGCGCGTTTGGCCTCTCGTTCATCCAGGCACGGAGTGCACGGACGTGGTGCTCTGCATCTCCAAAATCATCTCCGCTATATAGAGGATGATCTCCGAACGCCACCTCAGCCTGATCAGCAACCGTCTTTACCAAGGCCGTCTGCTGATGAACCGTCTTCCATTCCGGCCAGGATTTCGGGTCTCCCACCCACATCCCGCCGCAGGGTTGAGCGGCCGGCTCCGTACTGCTGTCCGCGGGTAGTGCATTTCCGCCAACCTCGATGCTCTCCTCAAACACAAAAGCAGCGTGGTAAGGAAGCAAGAAAGCAGGGTCCGTAGGAACCGCAGCGCATAAGATGGCCGCCAAATGCACGGCGTTCATCTCTGTGACCTCCACTCCCCGGTGCTTCATTTCCGCCACTATCGCAGCAGTCCTGACCGCACGGTACCAGAGCAACTTTTCGTGTTCCGGCCACGCCAGGTGGGAGCTATCGAGCTTGTCCTTGCTGATGTGGGATACTCTGCCAACCAGTTCAGCGAACCTCGCGGTCATCCTCAATCAGCTGATCAGCCCTCTCCATACCTGGATCGATCGTGGTGAACTTCGGTTCCCGTCCTTTAAACCCTTTAACTGTGCACTTGCGGTATCCCGCTAGCAAACAATCGGCCACAGCCTTCGGCTTCTCCATACCCAGCCCCATCGCCAGGTCCCAGGACGGCCGCGGAGGCGTCGCCATGCAGCGCCCCAGGCCCATTCCGCCAGCTGCCGCCATGCGTCAGCAGGTTCGGGCCACCGGCCACAGAACCACGGATGAACCGGGAACCCAGCCTACCGGCCAGAATTCCCCTGTCTCTCAGAAGGCTCAGCCTATCGGCCAGAGACCCTCTCCCTAGAACTAAAAACCTCAAAGATTGAGAAATTGACCAAATCAGTCCTTTACGAAGCAGAAGAAAACCTTAGTGACAGGCATATCTGCCTCAAGCTTTCATTCTGGTCAGCAAGCGCATTGAGCTGCCTGTGAATGTGGTGCGGTTGCCCGCGGGGTGAGCCAGCTTGATCAAGCAAATGCTACGCGGCAACGGAGTTATTCAACCACTTCCCAACAGCAAGCGATCGGTCGTGCTGAGAGAGGGTGTCCCCTCCTCGCATCTTGCAAGTACTCCAAAACGAATTGAACGACTTAGAAGAGAAGCATCTAAACACGACACCATGTCTCTTGAGACCACACTGGCATGCGCAAACGGACCTGCAATCGAATCCATGCGTGATGGCAATTCCTTCAACCTCACCTTCCTTTAAGATGTTACATCTCGGTCGATAGAGGATGATAGGGACGCACCCACAAGTTCGAGCATCGCAAGCTAAATTGAACCTTTGCCTGACAGCAACCTCGGTCCTATCCCTAAGCTTTCTGGTCTGTCCCCACTTCCCAGTCCTGGAATCAACCCTATCGGGTGCAAGATCGTTAAGAACAAGCACAACATAACAAAGGCTATCGCCTTCAATCCTACCAGATCGTATGATGTGGTTCCTGTAACCAGGAGCAACTTGAAGCGTGACAACCTTGCAGAGATCACTATCAGCAAGAACATCGGCTATCGCCTGATCCGCAATAATAGTTTTCTCGCATCTTTTCCCTCCTTTTTCCTTGTCAATCACGATTCCCTCGTACTCGGAGAGTAACCTCTCCATGAGCCGATTGAAACCGGATTTTGCACCTGATTCCATGCGTAGCCCCCTAAGCGGGGGCAGTCCAGGAGCGGCAGGGGGCTTAAGACAGGGTTGGGTGGGTTGGGCGGAATTGACGGGATTCTCGTCAAATTCCGGCTTGCTCTCGTCCAGGAACGGTGTTTCAACCTTTTGCAGCTTCTTCGGGTATTTTCCTTGACACAGCTCGATGAATCTATCGACATTCGCCTGCATGAAGCTACTCTCGCTGTACTTGATGAACCTTATCGTGGTTTCCGGCTTGGGAACGTCCTTAGAGAGTATCCCCTCTGGACCGAACCTCATATCAGGAGGATTGCCGACTGTCCACGCCAGTCTTGGATCAAAGTGACCCTTAACCAACTGCTGCGTGAACTCATGTTCGCAGCCAAGGTATCTCTTGAGCTGTCTTGGTTCTTCCATTTTGATGACCTTTGAGATCAGCGCCCATCCTTCTGCGATATTCTTCGCCGGCCCGCTCATCTTGAAGTCATCCACATATACGACAAGGAAGAGGTCGAGCGCCTCGTGCCTAAACACCTTCACCTTGACGTAACCGACTTTCTTCAGCATGGCCTCGCAGTGCTGTTCCCAAAAGGTACCAGCGTCCGGATGTCCATATAGTGCGAGCACGAGGACAACGACTGGGTCCTTATACCTGGGAGTTCCGCTGCTGTCGAACCATCCAGGTGGCCACTGGTCACGAGGAATTCTCACCCAAGTCTTCTTTCCCTTCAATCGGGCCTGAGTGTACGCGGACTCCCCATCACTCACTTCCAGAAGATTCCCTGGGAGTAACCCGTGAGCATCACCCATCTTACCCGCCGCCATAGTGGCGGGGCAGGAGGTGTTCTCGGAGAACAAGGCCCAAGGCCCGATCTCATCACGGACGAAACATCCCTCGAACACGACTCGCCCTTTGTATTTGCGATTCGGATCGTCTTCGGGCAGCTCATGATTCTTCTCGACACAGATGTCGAAAATCCTACCAACATGGATCTTCTCCCCTTCCTTTCGCGCCCTAGCCGCAACATCATGCCATTCTTGGACAGTCGACAAGTCCCAGCATCCTTGCGATGTTAACTTGTCCCACTCTTTCTGGAGAGCGGCCTTCGCCTTGGCATTTCCAGCTTGTTCCTTCTTGTTGACTGGCCTAGCGACACAAGCGTACAAGGGAGGGAAGACACCCGGGCTCTTTGGTCGATGCGATTGGGATATCTCCCCCCTGGGCATAGAGAACTCAAAGGCCTTTCCATCAGATCCAATTGTAGGAGCGGCAGCAGCTACACCAGTGCTTCCGAAACCAGCGGATCCCCTATCGGTTCCCCGCTTGGCTTTCCTGGGAACGATCGACGCGTCAATGAGCATAACACGCTCCAGTACGATCTGCGCAATTCGGTCCCCAGGATTCACAATGAAGTCCTCATCCCCATGATTGAAGAGGATGACCTTGACTTCTCCGTCGTAGTCGGGATCAATGACCCCACCGCCTACAGCGATCCTGTTCTTCACGGCTAGTCCTGACCTGGGAGCTATCCTAGCATACACCCCAGCGGGCATCTCTATCGAGATTCCGGTGTTGACCAAACCTGACCCCCCTGCGGGAATGCATGCTCCCTCAGAGGCATAGGTGTCCAAACCCGCACTCCCCGATGTAGCCCGTGTCGAGATCTTGGCAGTCTCGCTGTCAAGGCTAACGTACAAGGTGTTCGGCTTCTTTTCCCACCGCTGCTCAACAGGGTCAACTTCGACCGGCATAGCACTCGCAACCTTCTTGAACGTGCCGTTCGGGTACCATGCTCTAACGATTGGAGATCGAACTTGACAATGGGCCCGCGGCTCCCCGACACTTCTCGGGTCTCGGGTCTCGGGTCTCGGGTCTCGGGTCTCGGGTCTCGGGTCTCGGGTCTCGGGTCTCGGGTCTCGGATCTCGGGTCTCGGATCTCGGGTCTCGGGTCTCGGGTCTCGGATCTTGGGACTCGGAGTCTCGGGTCTCGGGTCTCGGGGTCTCTGGGTCTCGGGTCTCGGGGTCTCGGGTCTCTCGGGTCTCGGGTCTCGGATCTCGGGTCTCGGGTCTCGGATCTCTGGGTCTCGGAGTCTCGGGTCTCGGGTCTCGGGTCTCGGGTCTCGGGTCTCGGGTCTCGGATCTCGGGTCTCGGGTCTCGGATCTCGGGTCTCGGGTCTCGGGTCTCGGGTCTCGGGTCTCGGGTCTCGGGTCTTGGATCTCGGGTCTCGGGTCTTGGGTCTCGGGTCTTGGGTCTCGGGTCTCAGGGTCTCGGGTCTCGGGTCTTGGATCTCGGGTCTCGGGTCTCGGGTGTCGGGTCTCGGGTCTCGGGGTCTCGGGTCTCGGGTCTCGGGTCTCGGGTCTCGGGTCTCGGGTCTCGGATCTCGGGTCTCGGGTCTCGGATCTCGGGTCTCGGGTCTCGGGTCTCGGGTCTCGGGTCTCGGGTCTCGGGGTCTCGGGTCTCGGGTCTCGGCCGGGTCGCGGATCTTGGGTCTCGGGGTCTCGGGTCTCGGGGTCTCTACCATTTGGCAGGCGTGGGCGCAGTGCTGTGCAGGTGAGCGGGTGTGCTCACCATTTGGCAAGCATGTGTGCATTGCTGAGCGGGTGCACGTGAGCGGGCGTGCTTGTCATTTGGTAGCAGAGCGAGCGGGTGCAGCTGAGCGGGCGTGATTGCCATTTTCCAGCCAACTACAACAATATAGGGTTTGGGGTTTGGGTTTCGGTTGTCCGGCCAGCCACAATACTTAAGAGTTTTAGGTTTGGGTTTCAGTTTTCGACTTTCCAGCCAACAACAAGGTGCCGCGCGGTGGACGCGCCCTGTGTTCTTTACCAGTCGATTGGCCAACACCGAAACTCAAAACCTGCGTTTTTCATTGATTCATGTCAAAAAAGTCACAAAAAAAGCTCTTTTTTACGTTTTTAACATTGATCAGAACAAAACAAAGCCTTGCATGCAGATGCTGCCCTTTTTCCCTTCCAGCAAATCTTTGCCATCTCAGACGACAAAGCCCGGGTGCGCTTGAGCGGGTGGTCTTACCATGTGCCTGGCGTGGGCACAGTGCTGAGCTGGTGCACTTGAGCTGGTATTCTTACCATTTGCCTGGCATGCAGTTCCAAGGGAGTACGCTTGAGCGGGTGTTCTTTCCATGTGCCTGGCATGGATACAGTGCTGAGAGGGCGCACTTGAGCGGGTGCTCTTACCATGTGCCTGGCATGGAAACAGTGCTGAGCGGGCGCGCTTGAGCGGGTGTTCTTACAATGTGCGTGCCTGGCATGGATAGAGTGCTGAGCGGGTGCGCTTGGGCCTTATCATGGACACAGTGCTGAGCGGGTGCGCTTGAGCGGGTGTTCTTACCATGTGCCTGGCATGGACACAATGCTGAGCGGGCGCGCTTGAGCGGGTGTTCTTAACGTGCCTGGCATCGATACAGTGCTTAGCGGGTGCACTTGAACGGGTGTTCTTACCATGTGCCTGGCATGGATACAGCGCTAAGCGGGCGCGCTTGAACGGGTGTACTTATCATGTGCCTGGCATGGACACAATGCTGAGCGGGTGCACTTGAGCGGGTGTTCTTACCATGTGCCTGGCATGGATGTGCCTGGCATGGATACAGTGCTAAGCGGGTGCACTTGAACCTAAGCGGGTGCACTTGAACGGGTGTTCTTACCATGTGTCTGGCATGGATTCAGTGCTCAGCATGTGCACTTGAACGGGTGTTCTTACCATGTGCCCGGCATCGGCATGGATACAGTGCTAAGCGGGTGCACTTGAACGGGTGTTCTTACCATGTGCCTAACATGAATACAGTGCTAAGCGGGTGCACTTGAGCGGGTGTTCTTACCATGTGCCTGGCATGGACACAATGCTGAGCGGGTGCACTTGAGCGGGTGTTCTTAACGTGCCTTGAACGGGTGTTCTTACCATATGCCTGGCATGGATACAGCGCTAAGCGGGCGCGCTTGAACGGGTGTTCTTGCCAGTGCTAAGCGGGTGCACTTGAACGGGTGTTCTTACCATGTGCCTGGCATGGATGCTCAGCGGGTGCACTTGAGTGGGTGTTCTTACCATGTGCCTGGCATCGATACAGTGCTAAGCGGGTGCGCTTGAACGGGTATTCTTACCATGTGCCTGGCATGGATACAGCGCTAAGCGGGTGCACTTGAACGGGTGTTCTTACCATGTGCCTGGCATGGAGACAGCGCTATGCGGGTGCACTTGAACGGGTGTTCTTACCATGTGCCTGGCATGGATACAGTGCTAAGCGGGTGCACTTGAACGGGTGTTTGTACCATGTGCCTGGCATGGATACAGTGCTAATGCTAAGCGGGTGCACTGGAACGGGTGTTCTTACCATGTGCCTGGCATGGATACAGCGCTAAGCGGGTGCACTTGAACGGGTGTTCTTACCATGTGCCTGGCATGGATACAGTGCTGAGCGGGTGCACTTGAACGGGTGTTCTTACCATGTGCCTGGCATGGATACAGTGCTGAGCGGGTGCACTTGAACGGGTGTTCTTACCATGTTCCTGGCATGGATACAGTGGTGAGCGGGTGCACTTCAATGGGTGTTCTTACCATGTGCCTGGCATGGATACAGTGCTGAGCGGGTGCACTTGAACGGGTGTTCTTACCATGTGCCTGGCATGGATACAGTGCTAAGCGGGTGCGGACATGCTATATTTGGTAGTGTTGAACGCTCTCGGGTCTCGGGTCTTGGGTCTTGGGTCTCGGGTCCTATCTCGGGTCTTGGATTCTCGGGTCTCGGAGTCTCGGATCTCGGAGCCTCGGGTCTTGGAGTCTCGGGTCTCGAGTCTCGGGGTCTCGGTTCTCGGGTCTCGGAGTCAGGGTTTCGGGTCTCAGGTCTTGGGTCTCGGGTCTCGGGTCTCGGAGTCTCAAGTCTCAGGGTTTCGGGTCTCAGGTCTCGGATCTCGGGTCTCGGGTCTCGGGCTCTCGGGTCTCGGGTCTCGGGTCTCGAGTCTCGGTCTCGGGTCTTGGGGTCTCGGGGTCTCGGGTCTCGGATCTTGGGACTCGGAGTCTCGGGTCTCGGGTCTCGGGGTCTCGGGGTTTCGGGTCTCGGGTCTCGGGTCTCGGGTCTCGGGTCTCGGTCTCGGTCTCGGGGTCTCGGGGCTTCGTCTCGGTCCTCGGGTCCGGGTCTCGGGCTCGATACTTGGGACTCGAAGGCGAGAATAAGCTCATGAGCAGAAAATCCACGGATCTCTGGGTCGCGGGGTCTCGGGTCTCGGGTCTCGGGTCACGTGGTCTCGGGTCTCGGGTCATCGGTCTCGGTCTTCGGGTCCGGGGTCTCGGGTCTCGAATCTTGGGTCTCGGAGCTCGGGTCTCGGGTCTCGGGGTCTCGGGTCTCGGGGTCTCGGGTCTCGGGTCTCGGGTCTCGGGTCTCGGGGTCTCGGGTCTCGGATCTTGGGACTCGGAGTCTCGGGTCTCGGGTCTCGGGGTCTCGGGTCTCGGGTCTCGGGGTCTCGGGTCTCGGGTCTCGGGTCTCGGGTCTCGGGGTCTCGGGTCTCGGGTCTCGGGTCTCGGGTCTCGGGTCTCGGGTCTCGGGTCGCGCTCGTTGTCAAGTGCGTTCTGAACGATTGCCTCGCACATCGCGCTCGGATAGAGAGCAGTCGTCGGGGTAACCGACCCCTCAATGCGTGCATGAAGGTATCCCTTCTCGTGCTTGCATTTCCGACCTGACAGCTCATCAATGAGCTCCTTGGAGGTCGTCGCAACCTTCCACTGCTTCCTGATCGGCATACCGTCCTTATCCTGCATCCCGAAATCACAGCCGTCAAAATCTACGGTCTCGACATCAGGATCAGCAAGAAACCTCTGCATGAACGGTTGCCTCCATCCAAGACAGTGTCTAGGCCACTCAAATGCAACCCTGCCCCCTCCTCGCCTAACGGCTCGGGAGGCCCGCAGGAATGCCGCAAACATCACCTGAGAATTTCTTCTCAGATCATTCAGGTGTGATGCAAACTCAGCACCGTGGATCGAAAGGTTGACATACTGCCATGTACTCCACGGTCCGCACGGAATCGACGCCCAGAGGTCACACCCAGGATTATCCTCGATGATCTCAATAAGCCGACTAACGTGTTTGGCCTTGGTGATGTCAAATGAGCCAACGTGAACGCGAATTGCATCGCCTCCACACTCCATCATCACTGCGGACAGACGCGAGTCAGGCTCACACGCAAACTCGATGAGGAGCTTGCGGCCAGGCGCTGGAGCAGCCGGGTCCCTCTCAGGATGTTCGCGGCGTCGTTCTTCCCTTAGGGATAACTCCCGTTCGGTTTGAACATATATCTCCCGTGACCGGGTGGACATCTGTCTCCAACTATCCGCATCAATTGAGTTGGGCTTTCCGGTGCCTGCGTATGGCCGCTCACGCCTACCGGCGGATTGGCCATAGTCGATCCTGTCTCCGTGCAGCTTATGATCCTTCTTCGGATCTCCGGCAGGTTTGGCTCCTTCTTCCTTTGGCTTGAACCTACCGTGGGGAGCGCATCCCTTATCAAATAGGATGGTCACGCCAGTCCAAAACCCACGCGTGAAATGCCGATGGTTGGGAGCATCGTGATGACGATCATCTCTTACCCAATTTCCAACGGCATCAAGCCCCCGCATGTGCGTGACCCTAACGGTGTCAAGCTCCTCATGCGAAGGACCACCTGGAGGAAGGTCCTCGTTCGTCGTCCCGAAGAACTTCTTCCGCACCTCGACGTGGATGCGATACCAGGCACTGTCCTCGTCGTGCCGCTCCCAGTAATCTGAGACGCATACGTCACCACCTCTTTGGACAGCCTTGCTCTGAATGACCCCATCAGACTTGGAAGAGCTACCGCCCCCCTCGTCCTGTTGGTCATCGTCATCATCATCATCATCAGGATCATCAAATCGACCTTCATCAAAGTCGAATTCATCCCTGATCTTCTTGCTCGGCTTGAGGTCGGCCCTTCGGTCAGCTAACGCCTCCCGAATGGTCCGAGCCCTAGCATCATATGATGCCAACATCGGGAACACGTAGGGCTCCTCAGGGTTCTTCCAGATACGCTTGACCTGGTGTATACTTGGTTTCCTGAGGTCAGCGACAAGATAGTCGCCCTTCCATAGCCCCTCTGGTTCTAGCCGGTAGCCCAGAAATAGGCCTGGCTTGGATGATGGAGCGAACTTTGGATCTTCCTCGATTTTTATGAAGTCCCGCTCTTTCCTCTCGGCGGGCAGGGCAGTAGTGACACTTGTCTCTTCAACCTCTACCTCATCAGTGGGAACGAAGTCCGGTTCGTTATTGCACTCGGGTTCGTACTCCTCGTTCTCGTAGATCTCGGCCTCATCCTCGTCGACCTGATCAAAATCACAGTCGAAATGAGTTTCTCCAGTCCATTCGTGATTACCTCCACGGTCGTTTTCGGCCTGAAGCCAGTTCTCGTCAACAACGAACTCCGTTGATCCGTCAAGGTAGTTTAGAACTGTGCTTCGTCTTCTACCAAGGTCTTTAATCTTGACTGGACAGTTTGCCCCTATCGGGATAAACAGCTCAGTTCGCGCTTCAACGTGGACGCGAGTGAGAACCTTCTCGTCTTCATTTGCGATCCAGTGGTCTCCTCCTTCATCAACGTCCTCTGAGTCGATCTTTCCAGCGTGTCTGAAGTCGTTTTGGGCGTTTTGAACCCCCCCTTTCTATCCCTGCGAATTTTGGGAGCAATGGGGTAGAAGTCGACCAGACAGCCAAACGGCAGAATGACTCCGCTGAAGTTCCCGTCACCGTGGCGTCGCATCCAAGGTGATCCGTCGCCTCGATTCTCAATGTTTCTTGCCATGGAGAAATGCCTAACGGCAAATGGCCACCATCGAGGTTCAAATCCAGCTTGACGCAGGAGCACACGTGCCCCATGGAGAACGAGCTTGACCTTGTTCTCGATCAGGCCGTTGGTCTTGGGCCGTGCAATGCTCCAAGCGTAGTGACAGCATTCTTCAGCTCTGGGGCCTGGTCGCTGTACACTAACTTCAGAGTTTGCCCCCCTGCAAACCTGCGAAATGCATCCAGCGTATTGCTGCGGGATCTGGATTGCACAGGAAGAACCTCGAGGTAGTCAGTAGCGAGGTCATAGAACACTATCGCATCTGCCTCGCCATGAAAACCTCGATCCTTCAGTCCTCTCAGCACCATTGTGTCAGCAGTGGTTAGGTCTCCGAAGCTCACCACATCATGCGCAGCAGCACCACCCTTGCGGCGAAGCTTGACATTCTCCATCTTCGCACGCTGACAGTGTGGGCAATAGGGGTTCTTCGGGAGATGCGTGAGCATATGGCGGAGCGTTTTAGCATCTGCACGCCATTCGGCTTCAGCGTAGCCCGGAGAGAAAATTTATCTCAACAACGTCGCCATCGTCTCCTTCCCCTGGGCCGGGAACAGGCAGTGATCGGCTATCGCCCTCACCCCCCTGTTCGGCTTTTCCGGGAAGAGCAACGGTCTCGCATTTAACCTGAAACAACGTTTCACCTGTCCAAGGAACATCAGACGCTATTGCATGCTGATCCCTTTCGGACAACTCCCACAGACTATCAACCAGCACCTCATGGGTAACCCCATTCCGGTGAATGATCGTCTTCCTATAACTGTTCAGTCGATCGACCCTACCGGGACAATCACCGTCAGTCGGCACAAACTTCGCCCTGCGCGGGAGTCGGTGCTCTTTCACAACATGGCCTGACCGCTCAGTCCTCCATGTGTCCTGAGATTCACTCTTGACCGTTAATGCAGGCTTGCATAGCGGAACCTCGTCAGCTTCAAGCCCTCGATATGCCACGCCAGGGGCTGGCATAGCTGGAAGTGGTTCAGCATCATCAAGAGTGGGAGAAACAAACTGAGTGTCACCATGAGGAAGATACGGCACGTTGTTGATGACATCCAATGTCACTGTGCGACCCGAAGGACACGTGAGAGTAGGCTTACAACTTGCAGCCCATACAAACGAGTACCCCATGTCCATACAGCGCTTTCCAACGGAGATGATGGATGGGGTAGACTCAAGGACGTGTGCCTCAATCACCTCGTCCAGGTTGCCGACGTCAGCATCAACACGACCAGCGGTGGCGCTAATCAGCATGCTTCTGGAGCAGTATCGTGGCGTTTTTGAGAAAATCTACATCTTCAGCCCCTCCATCAATATAGATGACGGCTGGGTCCCCGTCAAGAAGTACATCGAGCAGGACCTTGGGGCGGAGCGCGAGCAGACCTACTACGACGAGTGGGACGAGGCGGCGCTGCGGAGCATCATCCAGAGGCAGCGCAAGATCACCGAGACGTCCAAGAAGTTGGAGATGAAGAAACTATACCAGGTGCTGATTATCCTGGACGACTACGCCGATAGCCCGCAACTCCACAAGCCCCACGGCGCCCTTGACACGCTTTTTATCCGAGGCCGGCGCATGCAAATCAGCACCTGGGTGAGGTCCCAGAAGCTGAGGCTCATCAGCGCAGCGGTGCGGGTCAATCAGCAATTCCTCTGCTGCTGGAGGCTGCGCAGCCAGCACGAGCTGGACGCCGTCATCGAAGAGCTGAGCGTCCTACTGCCGAAGGATAAGGTGCACAGCATGTATGAGCAGGCGACCCGGGAACCCTATAGTTTCCTTTTCGTGTACTATCAGGCTTCATGTTGGCGAAGCCGGCCGGGAGTACGTGTTCGAGCCTTGTTTTTGGGGTCGCACACGCGGATGTTTATTGGCTTGAAAAAATCACAACCGGGGTTCCAAGTTCATACTAGGGTTTGTGGTAGTAGGGTCTTAGTGCCAGCGTTTGGGCACCTACCGGGCCGGTAGTGTTCCTTATCGCTGTCCCCACTATCACATGACCTGCAAAGCTCATCCTTGTGTTTACCGGCCAAGATATAGACTTGACACGTTTGCTTTTGTGTTATGAAGGCATTGGCGTTATCGACTAGGCATGAAGTTGCGGCACTCCTATTGTTTAGCCTCTCATATTGCAGCTGACCCTATAACGCTAGACCTAGCAGTGTGCAGCGCGTGAGTGTGTCCGCCTTTGGCGATCAGGGCCCTATCGGGTCCTTTCAGATCACCAAGACCAACCAAATCCATTGGACGACCAGTATCTACCAGCCATCTCACCCCGCTGTATCCAACAGGTGCAGCAACCTTTTGAGTGTACTTCGGCTTTCGAACAACGCGATGTCCCCGCACATCGCCGGGGTTGGTGTCGATGTCCTCATCATTGTCAAGGAGCACTTGGGCATGAACAGCCGCTGCTCTTATCAGAGCACTTTGAACCTCCCTTGCAATTTTCTTGCGAGATGGGAACTTGATCGCATTCGGATGACCGTACCCGGCCTCTCTGCAGCGATTCACGACCCTGCCAGTGTTGTCACTTTCGATTGAAACAACAAACACGTCAGGGAGATCAGGGATCTTGACCCTCAGGGGTTCCCTATCGGGACCCTGCTGAAAGTACTTGCTTCTCCAGGACAGCACAACCTCCTCATCATCGCAGTACCAAAACATCGTCTTTGTATCAGTTCGTTTTGGGAGCCTTCTGAACAAGGTTGCTCGGCGATCACCGAAGTTCACCCCGATATCCTCGATCACGGTCCCATTCGCGTCAACGGTCCTTCTCCAAATGACTTGGTCCCATTTTGGACCTCCACCCGTGGTGCCGGAGAAGAACAACGCGTCGCGCTCATTTTTCTCCCAACTGCTAACGCAAGGAGGGAGACAACCCGGTGCAGACCCACCGGTGGCTGGGGCAACAGCCCACATAACTGGACACGCCACAACAACACGGTTGGCCTCAGGGTTACGGCCCGCCCCACCTAAAAATCCGTCAATCCTTGAGCGGGGCTGTCGAGACGCCTTGCCTCCCTATCGGGAGGACTGGGCGTAGGCGACCTAGGGGTATCCCCCTCTTCATCTTCAACAACAGGGCCGGCAGCAGTACGAGGCGTGATAGGCTTCGTACCCGGAGGCGGCTTCTGATGCAGATATTTGCATTGCTGAGCTGTGCACTTGCCATACATCCAGTCATAGCAGTACCCGAAGTACATAGGCTTGTCCCTAGCGGGCCTATCACCAGTCCTCGGAGTAGAGGGCGCAGCAGGGTTCCTCGGGCTCTTGTCATGCTCGAATCTGCATTCCCGACCATGCTGACACTTCCCAGTCTTGGCATACTCCCAGCAGGACCGATCAGCAGGCCCAGCGGGCGACTGCCTCCTCGGTGACTTGGGAGACGGGGGTCGCCTGTCCCTCTGACTGCCTCTCCCAGGAGAAGCTCTGTCTCTTTGACTGCTCCTACCTGGCGAAGACGACCTCGGCTTCCCATCCGGTCTCCCATCCCTTCCGGACCTAACGGACCTTGAGGGACTTGGGTCGCTTTTCCTCGCGAGTGGGTCATATCTCGGGAGCTCCGGGATGCCGATCTCTCTCACGAGAGTGGGATCCTGATCGGGACCTCTGCTCATGGAAGGTCTGATACATCTGAAGCGTGTTCTGTCGCTTCTGCCATCGCTCAACACAGTCCTGACAAGCTTTATAGAGCCACTGAAAAGACCTAACGGTCTCATCGCGATCCCATCTCTCAATGTCAGGCCGCATACAGCGTAGATGACGAACGTTCTCAATGAACACGGCTAGCAGCACCCCATCATCGATCTTCCTCTAATGTGGTAAGGTTCGTAAAGGTTCCAACGCACTAACCTTACTCTTCAAGGTTCTTTCTAAAAAAGGCATCTCTAACCTTACTTCTGCCAATCTCTAACCTTACTCCTCTAGTAAGCTTAAAAAAAAAGAACCCCAAACATGAAGAAGAGTAAGGTTAGCAAAGGCCAGTGCCCAAAGGTCCAAAACCTGAGGTGTTATGATAAGAAAGACTACAGGTCCCTGGAAGTGAAAATGGATTCAAAAATAGAAAAAAACCAGGCCTGAAAACAATGGGTCCCAGGAGGTGAAACATGATGACAAATTTCAAAAAGACCGGGCCTTTCAAAGAAGAGCCCTTGAAAGGAAAAAACCTTCAAAAGGAGACCAGCCAACCAGCCAACCAGCCATAGCCATAGCCATCTGTTGCTCGAAAGCAAGCCGTTATCAGCTTGCTTTCTGGGCTTCAATCACAATTGTGTACACACTTAAATATGCACATAATTGATTGATATTCAATGTCTTTTTCAGAGCAAAGATTGTGTCTTTGGTTTGACTCTTCAAACTTCCGTCACCCCTGTGCATAGGGCCAGACGGCACGCACAAACGCATCACAAGATCTCCAAAACCACGGCCAGAAAATAAGGTTAGAAACACCGTGTTTCAAAACTAACTCTTGGTTCCACAGAATAAGGTTAGGAATTGAAACGCTTTTGAGTCTACCTCCCTGGATCATTTCTTGTGGTGCAATTTGTGGAGTTTCGCGCTGAGCTCCTTGGCATCCTTGACATAATAGTGTTTCAGCGAAACTTTCGAGGAGTGACTGAGAAAGGCTTGGAAGCTACGCTTCTTCGCCAAACCCTTGTCAGTCTCCGTTTCTTCAAGGAGGTATTGTTCCAAGGCTCCACGCATGTTATTGGAGGTGACTTTACCCACCCGCTTGACCTGATGCCTCCAATCGTCGTAAGAGAAAAACAAGAAAGGAGCTTTCTCCTCAATGGTCGCCCGCTTTGGGGGTTCCATTGCAGGACCTTCAGGCAAGCCAAAGTAACGGCAAAGGGTTGGGTAGTCTGCCTCCATAAATGCCAGCATGTCCGCTGACCATTCCTCGCTCAAAAATTTGCGCTTCACAAGGAAGTCGCGCTTCATGCGAAGATCCTTTTCTGTCTTTGTAGGGGCTACCCCGACAGGAACCCAAAAGAATGACTTTGCCTCACTGTCCCAGAAGAGGTTCCGATTGATGACCTGGGTCGGATGAACCAATAAGGTTAGGGGCCCAGACGTTTCAAAACTTACTCTAAAACCACTTCCCAAACAAGGTTAGAGACAAGTGCAACTCAAAACTTACTCCTCCAAACGGCCAAGGCGCAATCTCACGACTGTTCTTCAAACGGAGACAAGTCTGAAACAGGAACCCAAACCCCAGCTTCGCCGCACGGAGCTTTGCAAGCTGATGCTCCATGTAAAGACGGTTGGTTGCAGGGGCTTTGGGGTCCAGCTTGGCGATCCGTTTCTCCAGTCGGGCGATTTTTGCGTCCCAGGCATGCTCTGTCGCCTTGGTAATGAACGATCCGAGCAAAACAGGAAGAGTAAGGTCAGAAGTTTGAACCTTATTGGAATCATAAAGAGTAAGGTTGAAGAGGGCACCCCGCCTGAATCTGATGTGCCGTTGGGGGCTCCAGCAACTTGTCTGCATTCGGGCCCGGCAAGAGTTCCCCCTGCATCGCAAAGAAGTTTCTGGGAAACTGTCTTGCCAAGGCTCTTGATGTGATCCTCCAATGGTTTAACCCATAAGCAATCGCCTTTAGGATTAAACGCGCAAACGGTCGGTCCTTCAAGGCCCTGTACTTGCGTGCCCGATGCCTTGACAATTCGCCTTCGCGAAGAGGGCGCCTCCGCACAAGCCCTTCCAAGGCGACGCTGAAGCCCCTGGTCGTCAGCACGACTGAGCCTGGCTTGAAGTGCTCCTCTCAGGATGTGTAAAGAAAAGGCGCAAGAGAGAAAAAGTAAGGTTAGAAACCATCCCAAAAACGACCTTATCAAAACTTTGTGAAGCTCCTTGCGGCATGACAGATCATGCTGGAGGTGCCCGTAGTACGCATTCAAGAGGTCAGTGTCTTGAAGCAACGGGATTAGCCTCCAAACTGCACCTTCCACGCCCGCATAGGGCCCCAACTTTTGGCTGTCGAGCCACCCCATGTACCTCAGAAGCCAAGAAGAGTAAGGTTTGAAAGAGCCCTTGTTTCTAACCTAACTTTGAATCAACGCAAGTAAGGTTGGAAACAATGTCAATTTCTAACCTTGCAAGCCCAAGGACTGCCTCATGTTCTGCCAGTGCATTGCGGCGGTCTTCTCACCGCAGATGCACTTTCTACTGCCTCCCTCCGCAGCGGTTGTTGTCAAAGCTTTGAAGAACTTAGTCTTCACCCCTTTCGCAAGCCGCGACTCATCAAGGGCATATTTATGCTTCAAACGGTCGCCCTTCGGACGTCGGGTTGACCAATTGTAGCCCATATTCTTAGCCTTGACTTTTCCAGCTTTCCCGCAGAAAGGTCGGGCAGGGTCCTTGGGTTCAGCCTCAGGCGTCCACAGGCGCACCGCGTCATAGTGGCTATGACCATTGTAGGCCATCGGCAGCCAGCCTACGATAAGGTTTGGGATTGGTCAGGGCTAGGGAGAAAAGGGACAAAGAGTAAGGTTAGAAACGAACCCCGAAGATGACCTTTGGCAAGCAAGGCCTGCCTTCAGACGGTCGACCCTGTGGTGCGACCAACTCGTTGCGGATTTTACCGTCCGCAACCATGAACACCTCTGCCGTGTACCCCGTAATCGAGGCCATAGCCAAGAGGGTCAACTGGTCGCCCCACTCCCCGTCCCTGGACATCTTTCGCAAATACTCCTGGGGCTCCAAAAAAAAACTCCAACGGTTTAACCTTAAAATGGGATGTTCCTTTTGGCGACAGGATCTCTAACCTTCCTCCAGCTTTGCTCCCCGCCTGGGGCGTGTCTCCGCTGTCTGGGGGAATGGTTTCAAAGTCGTGGTTATCGCGGATCCAATCAACCACTTCCACCCGCATATCCCCCTGGTCCACAACCTGCACGCCTGAAGGGCGCAGTGTTCGCAAGAAACCAAAAAGAGTAAGGTTCCAGAACTTCCTCGTTTCTAACCTAACCCCGATGCAAAACGAGTAAGGTTGGAAACGTCTTCGTTTCTAACCTACCCCCGATCCAATACGAGTAAGGTTGGAAACCGCGTCAAACCTGTCAAACCCTCAACCGTGTCCTTGGGAGCGAAGCCCCTCGACAAAAGCGGTGAACTGGCAATCTCCGTCGCCAGGCACTTCACGGCGTGCCAAGCCCTCCCCCTCCAGGACGACGTCCAGCGGGCGCCACACCGCCTCTTGCATGGCGCGAACTTGTTCCTCCTGACAGGGGCCGCTGCGGACGTTTGATGGTTCCCAAAAAGAAAATAGAAAACTTCTGTCCTCCATCAAAGACAGCGCCGATGCCAACTTCATCCGCTGGTCGAAGGCACGCTCGAAATTAGACACCACAGCCATTTTTCGAAAGGTCGAAAGTTGGCAATGCAGGGATACAGAGTTTGATCACTGAAGCTTGCTGCGCGGCAGGTGTGGATTGACAAGCAGGAGTAAGGTTAGAGGCCTGCGTTTCTGTGTTTCTAACCTTATAAAACACCTCCTGAGTAAGGCTGAGCTAAAAAATAACCCTCTTACGTCTGCTCACAGTCAGCTGCTCAGATATGCAACGCTCTGACTACAGAGAATTGAACTGCATGGCTCATGCGAGGCCACCTCAGGCTGTTCCTATTCGATTCTGATAGTAAGCGTGATCACTTCAGCGTGATGTTGCGCGCTGCAAGACTGCACTGCATCACAGCACTCTGGTCAGAGTGTTGCAACTGCATAGTGTCCGCATCATGTTACCCGCAGCATGTCACACTGTTACCCGGCTCACAACATTTCCTTTCTTCAGTCTCTCAAAGCTTCTCTTTTTCATGTTTCCTTACCAGATCCCTTGTTTATTTTTGCAAACACTTCTCTTGGAATAAGGTTAGAAACCTCCCCCTTTCCTAACCTTATTCCAAGAGTAAGGTTAAAAAACTTCAAAATGAGACCCCTCTAAGGGGAAAAGCCTTCAAAAGGAGACTCCTTCAAAAGGATAGCCTTTACAATGGAGATCCCTCAGAAGGAAGGGCCTCCTGATGATAAATCCTTTACATGGATCGTTACAGAAGCAGCCCAGATGTGAAGGAGTCACCTCCGGAAGGCTTCTCTTCTCATTTTGCAGGGGTGTTTAACCTTAAAACAGTAAGGTTAGAAACTCAAAACGAGACCCCTTCGACAGGAAACCCTTCCAAAAGCAGACTCCTTCAAAAGGAAACCTATCCAAGGAAGACTCCTCAAAAGGAAGACTCTTGAAAAGGAAGACTCCTCAAAAGTCCGTCCTTCACGTCTAGGTATTCTTGTAATGATCCATGTGAAGGATTTATCAACAGGAGACCATTCCAAGGGAGACTCCTTCACAAGGACAAGCCTTGAAAAGGAAGACTACAGAAGACTACGGGAGACTACATCAGGCTTGAAAGGAATAAGGTTAGAAACACTCTCTCTAACCTTACTCCAGGAATAAGGTTAGAAATCTGACACTTTTCTAATCTTACTCCAAGAGTAAGGTTAGAAACCCTTCAAAACAAGACCCTTCAACAGGAAACCCTTCCAAAAGCAGACTCCTTCAAAAGGAAACCTATCCAAGGAAGACTCCTCAAAAGGAAGACTCTTGAAAAGGAAGACTCCTCAAAAGTCCGTCCTTCACATCTAGGTATTCTTGTAATGATCCATGTGAAGGATTTATCAACAGTTGGCCATTCCAAGGGAGACTCCTTCACAAGGAAAAGCCTTGAAAGAGACTACATAAGGATTGGAAAGAGTAAGGTGAGAAACCTGTTTTTTCTGTTTCAAACCTTACTCAAAGCCTCCAGAATAAGGTTAGAAACCAGGCTATGTTTCTAACCTTATTGTCGAGGCCTTGAGTAAGGTTAACCTTATTGGCTTGCTAGACCTTATTCAGGGAGTAAGAGTCTGGTCGTCTTCGACTCCAGTCTGCAGATGGTTCAGCAGAAGTTTCAAGATCTGCCTTCCCTTGATGCCCTGAGGAGGGGTCATGTTCTGGGCAGCTTCTGTCAGGCGATACATCTTGTCCCTAACGGCCCTCGTCCTGATGCAATCCCTGATAGCACTCGTGAAGTTGGAATCCAACACCGGGTACTTGCAGGGCCCTCCAAGAGCGTCATAGTCGAGCCTTTTCTGAAATCCACGCTAACGCGTAATCAGAGTCGAAGCTGAAAGCGTTCCTGACCCTCTCCTTTACCTCGGAAATCCATTCCCGAAGCTTATCAGCTGTTGGTTCAGGAGGCAACGTTATAGTGTTGCACTTGTGATGGTACCGATCCTTGTCTGCAACAGTCGAAATCAGGGCCCCTATCGGGGTACATGACGTGATCCTGCAGCTCTCACACAACCTAGCTGGCGGCGGACAGCACACATCACAAGCCCTCATTCCACAACCAACGCATGGGACCAGAGGAGGGCCAGTAATGGGGACTCTGAGGCCACATTTAGTGCACTTGCCCGTCATCTCCCCTGATTGCTTCAGGAAGAAGACCGCCATCTCCTGGCCTACCGGCCCCGTTGACACTGTAGCCATGACACGGACTCGCTCCGGGGTTACTGGCATGCCCAACGCTCGCAGGGTAACCTGGAGCAACGCCTTGCTGGCTAACGCCGGCCCCGACGCCTTGATTGTAGACGCCACCCCCAAAGGCTGGACCATAGAAACTCGAACCACATTGATTGTTCTCAGCCCCAAGAGAATCAGCAGCAGTGCCATAGAACCCGGAAACGTATCCCCCGGTTGGAGCCCCACCACTCGGACCGCCAGGAGGTCCAGCGGGACCTTGGCCTCCGCCGGGATGCCCAGGTCCTGGCGGTGGAGATGGAGCAGATCCATGACCACCGCTTCCACCTCCACCTTGGCCGGATGGTCCGCCTGGCCCACCTCCTCCCCTGGGAGGAGGAGGAGGGGGCGGTCCAGCGTCAGCGCGCTCATGCCGTTTATTGCAACGCGCACACCGCTCAAGGCAGTCACTGCCAAAGTGAATGTGATCCTCACATACGTTATGTCCGCAATCAGAGCAGAGATACATTGAAACCTCCTGGGCATTCTTGCGACATGCCCAACATTTAAGCTTCAAGAAGTGACAATTGCAACAATCTCCATCTTCACCCTCGCACAGCCTGCAAAACTCACGACTGCATGTAACACACGTGAATTCAGCATTGGGATGCCTACGATCATTTGGATCGTCGAGAGCACAGATCTTCGGCGCATTTGGCCCGCCGGTACCAGGCGTACCTCTCGCAGCCGGTGCCGAGGCCTTTCCACGATCGGATGGAGTCGCCGGAGTCCTCCAGCTATCGCCGGGACTCTGGATATCGACATGAGCTCTGCTCCCGGGAGTCCTCCAGCTATCGCCGGGACTCTGGGTGTCGGCATGGGCCCTACTAACTCTACCACCCCCAGAATTACGGTTTGGGGTCGGAGAGATACTCCCGCTATCGCGGATCGGTCTGTCTGGGTTCGGAGAAATACTGCCGATTCCGGATATCAGATCCCCTATCGGGGACGGCAGCAGGCCTCGGGCTCCTGTTTCTACCTACATCCCGGCTTGGAGAAACTGAAATGTCCCCCCCTGCGCGCGCGTGGGGGCCGTCCCTCGCGTGTCCCGGCGGGGAATGTGACCTGTCAGGCAGTCCCCGGGCTCCTGCTTCTGCTGTCTGCCCTCTCCCTATCGGGATGAATGGGATGCCTGTCCGCACGAGAAGGATCGACCCTATTGGGCACAGTCGGCAACCCTTGGCCGGACAAGCCAACACCCCCACCCGGCCTTGCTGGAAGATCAGTACCCCGACCACTTCCCTCACCAGGGGTGGGCGTCGGTGACCTGATTCTGTGTCCCTGTCCAGCAAATGCGTTGTACCCAGGGTTCCGCCTCTCTCTGGGTCCTTGAGGGCTCTCATTAACCTGCTGGACACCCTGAATAATGCCAGCAGCTTCATCAACATGACCCTCAATATCATAAAGCTGGGCCATGATTCTGTTGTTCATTCCATTCAGAGTACGCATGTTACTCTCAACAGTAGTGATCCTCCGCATCGCGGCTTCCTGCGAGTTGCGAAATGAATCCAGCTCGCGCCTAACGGCGGACCGTGCTTGATCACTACTCGCCGGGAGGTTACGAATCTGTCTCCTGATATCATCAAGAACTTGATTCAGAATTCCCGAGCTCGCCTCGTACTGCTCAACACGGGACTTCACGGTCTCAAACCTCGCAATGACATCGTCATGATCCCGACGTTGACGTTGAACTCCGCGAGATAGATCCTGGATCTTCTGATTGACCTCGTCAATTGCTTCATGCCAGTCCTGCGGGGAATCAGGCCCTGATGGTCTATCGACCGCCTGGGACCCCCTTCCGCTTTGCAGCCTCGACATTCGATCAGCAAGGATATAGTCTGTTCCTCATTGATGCCACCAATAGATTCGGAGGCCCACTTAGCAAACTTCTCGTGCTCAACAAGGATCTTCTCGAGCCTCAGGTTTAGTTCCCTGAAATTCGCGTCCGCCCCACTGCTGGCAGCCCTATCGGGCAATTGCGCAGTCAGATCACCTGCCGGCGTCATTTTCCTTAACGGATTCATGAACTTCGTGGGAAAGCAGGTTGATCCTCTGATCCACAACCTCAGCCTGTTCGTCAATGGCTTGCCTCACAATGGCCTTGCTGTCAGGGATAACTTCGCTGGCAAACCGCTGAACTATCATTCGCATCCTACCGGCATCAGACTGAGTCGCAATCTCAGTAGCCAAACGACTGACCCTGTCCTTCGTCTGCTGATTCTTGTCGCTCCACTCCTTTCGCATGGAACCCACCTGACCGTTCAGTAACCTGATTTGGTCAGCACAGATATGGAACGCCTTCGCGACTGAACCAGACACCGCACCCCTCTCGAGCATCTCCTGGATGTGCAAATCAAACACCTCCTTTGCCCTAGCGTCACCTGACTCACCGGAAGAATGGGATCTGTGGGCTGGAGGAGTCGATATCTCGATCCTCTCAGGAGCCCCAATCTTCTGGGTTCGCCTACAGGACAATCATCAATCCTGGATGGCCTACTCGGGGTTGATCCCCTTCTCCGGCTATCGCCAGATCGGGGATCAACATTAGATGCACGAGACTCTGGAGTAGAATGGATATGAACATCAGCAGGGTCGAACATTTCCTCATCCTGCTGCTGCTTTGACCTATCGGTCTCAATGGCCAGGGGCGACGGCCTCTTCGAGGAAGCACTACGTTCCCTGGCGGTCGATCCCCATTGAGGTGTGAACTCGTTGCTAGACCTTAGCGTTTCAAGGTCGCTGGGACCTCGCCCTAACGGGCTAGCGATCGACGGACGATCTTCGATTCCAAGTGCATCGGCAAGCCGACCATCTCTAGCACCTGTCCTAACGACATCGGCAGCCCGTTCAGTGATCCTCGGCGAACCAGTAACCCGGTTCGAGTTCTCGTCTCTCTGATTCAACGGACCTCCAAATGAAATGTTGGGAAAAGGGGGAACATTCGGGGTATCACCAACCACTGGAGGACCTATCGGTCCCTCCCGGTCATGGATGGCCTCCAATCCCCGAAGAACTTCCCGACTGTCCCTAGCTCTCTCTCTCTCGCTTCGGGTGTCCCTGTCAACACGAAGGTCCCTGGCGGCTCCACGAGAGAGGCTCCTGGGCCTCGCAGCAGCACGGCTCCTAGCATTTCGGCGTGATTGGTCCTCTTCCTCATCACGACGATCCGCAAATGCGGCATATTCATCATCATCATTGAACTCAAACTTAGCAGCGGCAGGGCTAGGCCTTGCAGCAGCACGGTTGCCCGCTTTTCGGCGCGAATGGTCCTCCTCCTCATCCGCAAAATTGTAATCTTCGCCATTATCAAACTCAGACTTGGCAGTATTAGGGTTGGGCCTATCGGCATCAGACCCCTGCTTTGAGCTACTGCCCCAGCCTGCGGTTGATTTCAACAGAGCATCGTATCCGAAGCCTGTGAATTTCCGCTCCTCGCGCTCATCAAACTGACCCGGATTTTGAGAACCAGTGGATCGACCCGAGATATCTTTCGGAGCCAAAACCATAGTCCCTGGTCCGATTCACCTGGAACGAGAGATCTCGGGGGTCGGGTCGGCATGGCCTCCGGGTCGTCCGAATGAGGGCGGGCCATGTTCATCGCCATGCTGATGAAGTCAAACTGTCCGCGCCTGCGACCTGACTCAGAGCCGCTCCTATCGGAGCGAACTCTTTGTGCCTGCTCGTCATCAGTGGCCTGACGGAAAATGCGATCGTCTCCATCGTCGGTGTACCTGCCACGGCTCCTGGGTGTGTCCCTACCGGGATCTTCACCCCTGCGGCCCTGACCTGTCGAACCTGCTTCGAAATCCTCGTAGTCGTAGTCCGGTAGGTCCTCACCTGAGCGGAGGCCCCCTAGGATGGCCTCCTCATCCACGACACTCCTGTGTGATCGTGGGGTCGACATAGAGCTTGTAGTTGATGGTCTCAAGCGCGTAGGAAAGTCCTACGGCTGATAACCTGTGATTCGGGCACGAGCCTGTGCCCAGGCAATGGGTTAGTTGGGGTAAACAAGCCACAAAAGAAAGGTTCCCCAAAAGCAAACCAATCCCCGGTCCCAAAGATCAGGGTTTCCCACACACCAGAGAACAACAACCAAAGGGAAACAAACCAAAAGAGAAAAGGGTTAACCCGCAACCTTGGTCGACAACAGGCCGCACGACTGGTCCCTACCAACCTGGCGGCGGCCCGAGGTCTCTTTCTCCCCCGAGATGCCGTCGGTCGACGCAGGGGTTCGGCGACGCCCATTCGAGGCGCGACGGAACCCATTAACTTGAGCCAAACACCACCGGTCAGTCACTATCGCGACATCCCTGGTGATGGTTTAAGACATGGCTAATCACAGTAACATATGTCTCTGTCTCACAATCGCTTTCATGCAAGGGCTCAGAGAACTTGTTCGGACCTGTGATGAGGACTTTGTCCTTGTAGAAGCCGAGCTTCTTGGCCTCAACTCTGCGACGTGCCACCTGTCGTGTTCCGTCTCAAGTGCCAAGGAGCGTATATGTATTCCACCAAACACCAAGCCCGGGTGTAAAGGTCCGCCATACCTCACCATGTTCCAAGCTAGGCAAAGCGCGTTTAAGTCCCCCAGCGCCAGAAGATACACCAACCAAATCTGCTCGGCAGGGTCACGGTTTCGCACCACCACATATCGCTCCGCTGATCGCAAAGCCTTGACCTCAGCGTTTATCCACGAGGCAGCAAGCAAGGGTCAACCACTTCACGTAAATGCAGGTCGCGGGCAAACGGCGCCTGTGGAATAGACTGGCCCAGCGCTGCCTCAATGTCGCTCGCCTCTCCTGGCAGTTTCCATGCCAACCCTAGGACCGTTTATTAGTTCTGTGCCTTGGAAGAGCGAGAAGGCACATATGAAGAGCGTGGGCTTGACCACAGCAGTATCATAGGCATGCCGAAGGGAGTCCATGAATTCCTGGAACGGCTCCGCCCAGCAATGAGTTATAAAGTCTTGCGCCGGCAGCCTCAGCACAGCCAAGCACGTGAGGGGTCTTCACTGCGTGGGGCCACGAAAGGGACCAGCAAAAAGGGCCAGCCCTTGCCACAAGTGCAAACAGTCAAGGAAAAAGGTGGGACAACTCTCAAGTGCTGGCAAGAGACACCTGCCAACCTTGGCTGCTGACAGAACGCGTGTGGGCCAAGGTATGGGTGCAGTCTCTGTCTGCTTCATGCCAAGGCGCCATTGCGGACCAGAGCAATTGGCACTCCGTGCTTCGCACAGCTAGGCTTCACAATGTGTTGGACGACGTGCCACCTGAGCGCAGCATCCACTCGACCGCCATGGGGAATTCGGGGAAGAAAGGCTCGACATGTCTCGCTACACTGGCAAATGGCATATTGCGAGCCCATGGTATCACAACCCGGGCCCTCTCTGCATTCCTCGCGAGCGGCATGCTCTTGTCCCGATAGTTGCCTTTGAAGGTCTCTTTGGCATCCTTCTCGATGCTCTCCTTAGCTGCCGACTCTTGACTCACTCCTTGACTCACTCCGACTCCACGCCTCAGACGCCTCAGACGCCTCAGGTCCGTAACGCGTTCGGGGCACCAAGGCGGCCCAAGAGATGCCCCACAGCCCTGGATCCCGCAGGTAGGTGTAGAGCGCAGCCCGCTCCGCGGGGCCAAACTTCGGCTCATGCCTATGGCTCAGAAAAACATGGCTCAGATCACTCACAACAAAAGGCAAAAAATGCAAAGAAATGCAAAGAACAAAACAAGAGGCGCAGAAAAATCGGCACAGGCACCAGAAATGAGCAAACCAATAGCAAAGTAGCACAGAGGCACATTGCAATTCTGCAAGCGCACGTTTCCGCGCCCCGCCTCGCCAGGAAGGGCCAGGTGCTCTTCAACTGCCGCCACTGAGAATCCACCAGCACGCCTGGAGGGGAAGTCTCAGCCTGGGATGCGCAACACACCAACCCGGTAACCCCAACCCCGATTCAGAAAGTCCCAGAAAGCTGAACACAACAAAACACTTGAGTCACTTCATGTCACTTCATGTCACTTCCATGTACGGCCAGTGCCATGCGACGCTGAAGAAAGCGTCGAACTCCGACGTCCTCACTCTCCGCGTCGTCCCTTTCGGCCGGAAGTTCTCTAAGTCCCTCCTGCAAGTCCGGGAAGCCAGAAACCGTGCAAGACTCTGCAAGACTCAAAGGAAAGCTCCATACCAAATTACAGCAACAGTTATGCAAAACTCTTCAAAATCACAGCAGCATAACTTCGTGCCCAGATTCTCTCTGGCCAGCTCAACCTCGGCCTTCTTCACACGCATGCCGCCACCTGCTAGAAACACATCGTAGCGAAGATCATGCATAAAGTCCAGCCGCAAATGCTCCACCAGGTTCGTGATGGTGTGGAGCACCAGCCACGCGCCATCTGAATAAACATCGGCTTGAACAAGGTCAGCACCTCTCCGCGCTGAAAGGCCAAAGGGATGGCCGTCGAAGGTCATGAACGCGTCAGACGCAAATAGATTCAGCTCCAGCTTATTTCCGCTGGACTTCTGCACTGCATAGCAGATCAAACGCCTGAAAAGGCTGTCAGGAAGAAAGGTTGGTGAAAAGTCCAGCCAGAACGTGTGCTGGGCAGCCGGCTTGGTGGAACCAGGACCGGGGCTAGGTGGCAGCAGGCATGGCACCAAGAACGTGTCAGGTTCGACCTCACACACCAAAGCAACCTCCTCCATGAAACGCACCAAGAAAGATTTCAGGGCTGGCTGCTCATAGCCACGCTCCCAAAGTCGATCCAGCAATCTCCTTGTGACGATTCCTTTGTGTCGCCATGCGTCGTAGGCAGACTTCATTTCGATCTTAAGTTGCTTATGGTGCTCCTGCTCATGCAAAGTCCAGTCGAAGATCAACTGGCACATTCCAGTGACGAGCCACTGAGGCTGTAGGATTACAATGTCACGAAGCTCCTGGGGAGTCGAAAAGTGGAAGAGAACACCCAGTTCATGGAACATCTGTAGCATTGGCAGCAGTTGCCAGCCTGGCAAGGACTGCTTCTCGGCTATCTGCTTCATGTCCTGCATGCTGACAAACGACTCCTCCTTGGAAAGCAGCACATCCAAAACCCCTCGCCAGCGAATCGGAATGGGCCTGTGCAAGTAGTCTTCGGGGTCTTCGTGGGCCGCCAGCTCGATGGCTTTCCGCAGCTCCACCACCACCGGGTCGCTGCCTGTCCCGGACAAGGAGTTGTCGATGGGGAAGAACCACAAGCCCTCCGCATTGCTGCCATCGCTGCCGTCCATGGTGTAG
>CAUJNA010003764.1:284535-309535 GCA_963377175.1 Effrenium voratum | reverse complement strand
CCGCGCCACTCTTTGGGCCGGCGGCTGCCGCACACATGCAGCATGCACATCTTGCGAGCCATCCGTCCCACAGTGCCATGGCGTACCTAGGCATTATTTTAGTTGGTCTCGCCCTTGGTGCAAGGCCAGCAAGCGCCAACTTCTGAACGCAAACTTCGGACAGCACGTTTTAACTCTTGCCTTCCTTTTGCTTCTTGGCCTGGCCTTTGGCCACTTTCGCCGGCTTCGGCGCCTTGGGATTCTCTGCGGTAGCATTCCCAGCCATGCGCCGGTTGGCTTTCTTCCTTTCTTTGGTCTTGGAGTAGCTGCCAAAGGTGGTGTTCATGGTCTTATCGAACTCCGTGGCCATTTTCTTGAGCTCCTGCTTCTCCGTGTCCATGAGCTGACGCACGCGCTTCTTCTCCTGCAGACTCGTCTTCCTGCGGACCTCTGCCTTCTGATTCTGCAGCTGCTGCACCACGGCAGAGTCCCGCGACAGCTGCCGAGCGGCCGCGCGGCGCTCCTGGTTCAGCTTCCTTTGGAGCTGCTTGGTCTCAGACGCCTCCATGCCCCGTGGCCGGTCACCTTCCTCGTGGAAGATGGGGTCCAGCATCTTGATCTGGACCGCTCCCTCCTCAAAGAGTTGCAAGGGCTTCAGCGGGCCCCCCTCGTCCAAGATCTGCAGCGCCTGGCTGATGACCTTCTTCCCGAGCAAGCGGCCCAGGCGAGGCTGCAGGATCGTCTGCATGATCATGGACTTCACCGCAGGCTCCATCGAACTTAAAGCGTTGGCCAGCAGCGCTGCGATGTCCTTCGCGGCGTCCGCGCACTGCTGCCGGCCCTGCTCGGCGGAAGCGGCGCAGGACTCCAGCAAAGCAGCGCCCAGCTGGAAGAAAGAGCTGCAGAACTTTTGGCCCGGGGACAGAAGCTCATAGAGGATGGTGCAGAGCCTGAGAGCAGCTGACATTAAAAAAAAACGCAAGGGCTGCCAGGCGCCAGTGCAAAAGTCAAAGCGTGACGAAGCCCAGCGAAAGCGGAACAACGTAGATGCAACAATGCAACATGACGAGTCAGGCCGAGTCAGGCCGAGTCAGGCCGAGGGGCATGGTAGCTTCGGACACGAGGTCCTGGATGTTCTCCCCCAGCGCGGCCAGCTGTGACGCCCAGTGGTCCGCAAGGATGGTGGCAGGGGTGACCACCGGGTGCTGGAAGTCGGTGACGGGGAACAGCCACGGCACCAGCTTCAGGGCGGCCAACTCCCTGGCCTTCGGCAGATCCCCCAGGTCTTTCAGCAGCTCCAGGAAGTAGTTGGTGGCCGCCTCCGGGTGCTCGTTGGCCATTTCCAGCAGGGGCCGCTGCAGGCCGTAGACCAACGCCATGCCCACGGCGCTGATGTCCCCGTCGCTGCGGGCCACCACGTTCACCGAGAAGTCCAGCAGCGCCAGGAAGAAGGACCGCAGCTTGCGGCGGTTCTCCGTGCCCAGGGCCGCGGAGGTGCGCGTGCGGACCCCTGAGCGGTGGCCTTGTGGCCACCTCTTCAAAAGCACATGAAAGGCGGAAACGCACAAAGGCGGAACAAAGAATGCGGGCTACCCGGAAACGCAACTGGAATCACCTGGAATCCTTGAACTGAGCGGCGTTGAATCAATTTCAAGGCTGCTGTCGGTGAGCAGCCTGCCAAGAGCTTCTCGACTGACAGCCGGTCAGATGGACACTCAGGGGCAAATGGTAGGCCCTCTTCGCCGCTCGCATTCTTCATGAAGTGCTTATACGGCTTCTCAGCTTCGTCGATCCTCATGAGCTTTATGCAGTCCTCCCCGAGACGGTCGTCCTCGTCCTCATCTTTACCATCCTTGGCCTTGTCCTCCATGTCTGCGCCCAGTGCATCTCCCAGTTGTGCATCGCCTTCTGGCTCCAAAGCGTCCTCTTCCTGCTCCTCCTCTTCTCCCTCCTCCTCTTCTTGATCATCTTCCGCCTCCCTGTCGCTGGCACCCATCACCTCACTCTCCTCGTCCACATCTTCAGCTAGACCATCGGTTCGCGCCAACCTCTGCCTTTCCAAAGCCTCAAGCTTCTCTGCCTTCTCGCGAGCAATCTCTTCTGGCGTCTTCGTGCGTTCAGTGGCTGTTGCCTTCTTGTCGAAGACCAGCTCTTTCAGCAACTTGTCGTAGGTGTCTGGCTCTGCACGATCAATTGGCCGCTGAGCCTTGCTCGGCCGGAAATTGAGCTCACCCATGATGGAGGAGAAGTCCTTGTCCAAATCGCCCCTCTGACGTTCCAGCTCCTCCCTCTCCCGTGCCGCCTCCTCCTTCCGCGCACGGCCCATCTCGATGATGTCGTCCATGGTCGTGCCGGGGTCCTCCTCATCGCTCTCCGCTGAACGTCTGAGCTCCGAGTCTGGCAAGGAGCTGAGAGGCTGGCCACCGTGGTGGAGGTCCTCAGTGGACAACTTCCCCAAGTTGAAGCTCTTCTTCGCTTGGCGCTGCCGCAAGCGCACCAGGCGCTGCACGCCAGCGCCGTCGTCCGCATCGCCGCCCAGGCGGGCGTCGCGGAACTTGGAGCTGCGGCCCGCCGTGAGCTGATCCTGCAGCAGCTTCTGCTTCCGCTCGCTGGTCGCCGCCACGCGGCTCCTGGCCACGTTCCGCTGCTCGCCCTTCACGCGCTCGTTGAGCACGGCGTGCCGCCGCCGCTTGTTCTGGAAACCTGGACACAGCGAGTAAAGTGACTGAGAAAAGGAGAAAAGCAAACATGTAAAATCTATAGAACAAGTTCAGTTCAAGAGCTTCAAACGCCAAAGGAAAGTTCAGTTCTCAGCACAGCTTCTGTCGTACGGGTTGGGGCCCGCTTTCTCAGCTTTGGCACCGCGGCCGGACGATCCGGGCTCGGCTTTGGCGCGCTTTTGCTTGCGTGCCATGGCTACCTGCAGCATCCCGAGTTCACAAGAGTTACTGGCTTCCTGAGAGCTGGGAACGCACACAAGAGTCACAAGATCAAATTCAAAGACGTCCTTGGAAGAAACGCATCTCTATCATCCTGTGGCCTTGAGCCGAACATGTGCAGGAAGCTTTCTGCTGCTGCGGTACGTGACTGATGGCACCTTTTCAACGCCCGTCTCGTTCCGATCAATAATCCATGCCACAGAAGCCACCTAACTCTTTGAACCTCAGCTCAGGCAGTTGGCAGTTGGCAGAAACTATCACAATCTTGATGAAGGCCGGGAAGCACGATCTTCTGCATCAAGGGGGAATTCTTGATAGTCATGTGGTCCGTGTCCACCTGAAGCAATCGCAATGGTGAGCTGCGCGTTCAACAAGCAAGCTTTTGCCCGAGGCACTTCATGATATGTGAAATCTTCCGTAGTCCACTCAGCCCACTTCTTAAAGGCATCCGCATCCCAGTTGCAGCCCGAGTCTGGATTTGAGCCGGTGATCTTCTTTCCTATCCAAGAGGGCAGGTAAGAGCATGGAAAACTACTGACATGAGTGCAGCTCAGGATCGTTGATCCCAATACTGTGCCTGAGGACCATCCAGCTCTGCAAAGTGCCTGTTAGCATCCTTAGACAGCTTGTGGGTAAATACAGTGATTTGCAATCTGAAATCGACTTTCATCCACTCACCCCTCCCGACAAATAAAGGCTTCAGTCTTGTGCGAGCGGTGCGTCTAGTGTGTGTTTTGCCACCAGCACATGCAGATCACAGTTGAACTTGTGGTACCTTAGCAAGTGTTGCACGCACAAGGCCACACATTGCACAGTATTGCGGCTTGAGCAGTGCTACGGATCTCCTCGTGACGCTCGGCGTGCATGCTCTTCGAACAGCCGCAAGCCGCGGGACCACTTCCTCGGAAAAGGGCAAAAACTGCCGGATGCGTCCCGCGAATTCCTCTATATGCAGGTCGTCGTTTCACATGCCCCGAGAAAGCGTGCAAATGCGTGCCAAGATGTGCCCATGTATAGCTCTGTGATTTGCAGAAAGGCCGCTGAATGAGTGCCTCCGCTTTGGGATTGCCTTTGCCACCCATCTTCTCGTATTGCTGCACCGTGTCAGGCTGGAAAAGGCGATAGAACCCAAGCACGTCCTGGCACCTCGGGCATTATGCCCTTCAACACCCTTCAAATGGCTCTCTTGACCGCCCTTGAAAAGCCGCCGGGTTCCGTGCAGCAACTGGTAGCCCTGCTCCGAAAGGGTCTGCACATTGGGCGGTGGACCATCGTTGGAAAACACCACTAGGGGCTCTAAGTTGAGCTCCTGAAAGTCGCTTGGCTTGGCCCTCCAAGCTACACCCTAGCTGCAATTCTGCTCATTCTCTCCTGCTTGAGACGGTACGCCAGCAGCGCCATGAACTGCCCTCCGACCCCGTGCGACAAGAAGCCAAAGGGCGCGCCCTCAGAGACGCCCCCACGGGCGTGGGTCCTCAGTGCACCGCATCACTCTCATCGCCCTTTGGCCCAATGGCCCTTCGGCACTAGTGCATGGCATCGCCATGCATCGCCATGCATCGCCATGCATGGCCGTTCGGCCGAACTGGTCATCCTTCGGCCTTCTCAAGTTTTAGGCGAGCGACTCAAAGGCTGGCCGCATAACGGTGAAGGCGTCTTCCGCACGCTCCTCCAGGCTCAAATCCCACGGTTCATCTGGCCGGAATCCATGTGCCCGAGGCTCCTGAAACATGGACATACATGGACACCCTCCTTCCCAGTTTGGCCAGAAGAAATCCGAGGCACGTAGACTGCTACCTCACACCACTCAGGCGCAGAAGTGGCAAGCTCCAACCACAGCCTCACACGTGAGAAAGCGAACCCCCATGGCTTGAAAACCAAGTCAATTGCAGGGCCATGGACTGTACGCAACACGAATTGCACGACTCCCTCGAGGCACATGTAGTTGTCTGCCGCCCCGGGGAAGCAGTACAGTCGGATCATAGGCTTCCGGGACCTCTCAGGAAACCTCTTCTTGTCCTTCGCGGAGCATGGGAACTGGAAAGCGAAACAAAAAAAAAAAAAAACGATTCGACTAACAGAGGCATGGGCCGGCATGGGCCTTTTGCAGCTTCTGGGCCCCCTCACCGTTTCCCACATGCCCTTATGCGCCCTGCAGTTGGTTTGCGCCGCAAGGCTGACTTGAGGCGAATGATTTCTATCAATTTTCTGTTGCCGGGGTGATTTGGGTCTCTCACTGGGTGCCCCGGGTCCGTCAGGCTCTCACTCGTGCTCTCGGCCTTGTCCGGAAGCGCCGCCCAGGTCGGTAGGCCGACGGTGCGTGGCATCACTGGCAGCTGTCCACCTAAGTAGTCGCCGGGAGGCTCCACCAGCAGGACCTAGTCACATGGACGACATGGACGACTTAGAGCACTTCTTTCAAAGCACTTCTTTCAAAAGTCCTGTGAGTCTCGCCACGTGTCGCAGCATGTGTCGCAATTTCTCAAACGCTGCCTTCTTCTGCAGAAACTCATCCAAAAGGTGGGTGTCGACCTCAGCTTAAGCACCTTGCTGACATCTGGCCCTTTGCTTGAGGCCCACCGCGTTCAACTGCTCGAAACGTTCGCCCCTTTTCTCAATGCATGCTTGGTCGCGTGGTCTGTTACTATTGGTCACCCTTGGCGGCGACTGAATCCATGGCAAACGCAGGCCAAACGCCTTGCATTCCCCTGCTCATTCGACGTCTCGTAGCCAAGAACGGCTGTAAGAAATCCAAGACTTCAGGGAGCAAAGCTGCTCGCCGGGTGATCCCCAGCAGGCGGCAGCGAATTGCCGAAGCGCTGGCACTCCATGCCCTCCACGCCCCGAAGCTCGTGCAAAGCATACGCAGCCGCAAGGCGTCAGCCACATTTGTCACATTAGTTACATTAGTCACAGTTCAATGCATGGCAGTGTCGCCCTTAAATCTCAACTCAGTTGAACTCAAGCCTTGCTCAACAGGCTTGCGTGCCTTGGCAGGTATTGTCAATGCCCTTCCGGGCATAGTGTTGTCGCAGCGGAGCGAATTGAGGTCGAGAGAAATCGCCCCAGCTTGTCAGCGTCCCATGCCGCGAGAAAAATAAGGTCGACATTCGCCGAGCAAAAACCAAAAAAAAAAAAAAAAAAACACACACGCGTGCAGCCTCAAGGCCTGGTTTTGTGGATTTCGAGATTTGGACCCCATACTTCCAACCTACCCGTACACGTTCAGCATGCAGGCCTTGTCCAGTCTGTGAAACCTAAAGGTGATTCAGTGCAATGGCTCACTCAGGACACCACGCAGCAGCTGTTGGACTCCCCGGCTCGATTCGCCCTCAGCCAGGGATTGCTCGCCAACTCCTTGCGTGCTCTCGGACGCTTCTTGGGGTCAACCACCAGCAGGGTCTCCACCAAGCTCCTCACCTCCCGCGCCTTGAGAGCCCAGCGCTCCTCGTAGAAGGGCACCTCCAGAGTCTCAGGCTGCGACAGCCGCTGCACGATCTCCGGCTCCTCGAGGGGCCGTTGCTCCTGGAAGTTGTACCAAGGGTCCATGCAGATCGCACACATGTAGAGCACCATGCCGATGGCCCAAATGTCCGTCTTCTCGTCGTAATCCTTCTGCAACACCTCGGGGGCCATGGTCAGCACGGTGCCCACCACTTCGTGCAGCCGCTTGGTCTTCTTGGTGAGCCTGGTGGCCAAGCCCATGTCTATGAGCTTCAGGGTGGACACGCGGCCGTTGTCCATCCTCATGTAGTTCTCCAACTTGATGTCGCGGTGCACGATGCGGTAGTAGTGCAAATAGGCAGCCCCCGAGAGCATCTGCCAGGCGTACTTTGCGATGATGTCCGTTTCGAGGCCCACAGTCCACCGGCCCATATCGTCTTCTTCCATGCCCTTGGTGCTCACATAAGTTGCCAAGGAACCTCCCGGACAAAATTCCATGACCAGGTAGAAGTAATCAACAGACTCATAGGATGCGTGCAGGCGCACAATGTTGGGGTGGGAAAGCTTCCTCGCAACCTTGAGCTCTTTCATGAAGCTCTGGTCTGAGTGCAAGCGCTCGCGGGGAATGATCTTCACGGCCACCACCTCTGAGCTATTGAGGGCCTTGCCCTTGTACACAGTTCCGAAAGCTCCGACCCCCAGCTCTATATCCAAGCTGTAGTCTTGGCTGGCAGCCATGCTGAATATCGCGACCTCGTCGCGATTTCTGACCTGCACGGGCACTTGCAACCTCTCCAGGTGGGAGCGCGTGCTGCTGCCTGATCTGACCGACTCAGCCATTGAGTCTTCAGTGATTTGTCGCTGCCTTAAGCCCATAAATGCCGGCTTTCCAGGGCCGGAAACTAACGTGTCTTCCGTGATTTGCCGCCTGAAGCCCAGTGAAATTTTGCCACCGTCGGATCTTACAGAGCCAGCGGTGGTTTGCCTTTGGAATCCGCTCCTCTCATTTGAGGTCTGCCTAATTCCGTAGCCTAGTGTGAGTGAAGGTGACGGGCTGTGGCTATGGATTCCGCTTTTGGAGGTCTGCCTCTGGTCGGAAGGGCTGTGGAGTCCGTTTTTTGAGGTCTGCCTCTGGTCGGAAGGGCTGTGGAGTCCGTTTTTTGAGGTCTGCCTCTGGTCGGAAGGGCTGTGGAATCCGTTTTTTGAGGTCTGCCTCTGGTCGGAAGGGCTGTGGAGTCCACTGCTCGTGTTTGATGTCTGCCTGGGCCCGTAGCCTCCCAAGGAAGGGCTGTGGCTGTGGTGCCGCACTGTGCTGGCAGTTCGTGTCAGAACTGTATATCGGTTCATCTGCGCGATCCTTGAGTCCTCCGAGACGAAGAGTACAGCTGCAGCGTCATCCGAAACCCCGACGGACACTTGCCGTCCACGTTTGGTCAGAGCTGGCACTGAGATTTCATCCGCCTTGCGGTCCACTGGAACCTGGTCCACCTGCTCTAGGACGGCATCCGGAGCGTTATGGCAGCACCACATTTGATGCCGATCGCGGCTCGCCCCAAAAAAAACTAGGGAGGCTCACTGTATGCCGTTCTCGAGCCGCTGGCCTATCTGGGACACACAAGCATTCGACAATATATCCGCAGCAAGGTAGACTCGTCTGAGCAGACTACTCTTGTCGACTGCATGTCCATGCAACAAAAACACTTTGCAAGTTACTGAAATGGCTAGTTCATCAATAGTTAAGCGTGTACGCGGCCCTGCTTGAAAACCACAATGGCTCTGAAATTTGCACTGGTGCGAAATCGTTAGCGGGCTTTGTAATATTGGATGCTCTCTTTTCAACCATGGATCTTACATTGCACCTCGGATCCTCCGCCAGTGTCAAACACGCGGATGTAGCGCCAACTCGTTTATCGCCTCTTGCACCCCTTCTGGGAAAACAAAACTACAGTCCGGAAGCGGACTCGAAGCAAATGGCATTGGCACGGCGACACGTTTCCCTTTCCTGGCTCCCAACTCCTAAGCCCTCGTGCCCTCCGCTGATTTGGAATTGGGCTTTGCGCTTCCCGCGCCGGCACGGCAGCATGCAGCGCCATGCTGGCTTAAAAACCCAAAACGCCCTCGCACTTTCGGGCTGTGCGTTTTTCCCATTGGCACGGCAACATACTGAGCCCTGCAGCTCGCAGTATCTTGTGACGGAAGACCGGCCGCGAACTCCGCAAAGTGCAAGGCCCGAGTCCGGGCCAGGTTGGCTCCGAGGTTCGCAAAGCAAACGTTGCCGCGCCAATGGCTCCAAAATGCTCGAAGGTACGCAGGGGGCTTAGCATTTTGAGGTTGTGCCTTGAGAATTGCTTCCTTGTCCTGCAAACAAGTTCTAGGTTTATTGACTGCGCATTGCTTTGCAGTGTTGCTGAAGACCAAGCGATACCAAGCGGTTTGTCTGAGCGCAAGCGCAGTGCTGGGAGGTAGCGTTGCAGCTTGGAAATCGAATAATCTCTTCCCCCTATTAATAAATACGCCCCCTATTATAAATAAATCCCCACAAAAATATGTTTTTTGTTTAATTGGGTTTTTTGGGGTTGGGTTTTTTGCATTTCCAACAATGTGAGGGTTCACATAGGATTTGGAGGAAATGCATTGAATTGTAAGGTCCGCGAGTAAGCGGTTTAATAAGGAAATTTGATGTATCATTCTATTTTCCGTTTACTGGTTGTTTGTACGGGAGAGAGACAGTCGCAGCTAGACACTACCGCGGGGAAGCCAGCTTTTGGGGAAGCAACCTTTTAAGGAATTCATCTTTTGAGGAACCAACCTTTTTTAAAGTGGGGCTGGAAGCTTGTTAAAAGTGCCCCCTAATAAGGATTCCAAGACTTTAGTATTGGTTTAGTATTGGCGCAATGGAAAATCAATTGCGCGGAGTGGAAATCTGATCCCGGGCCCCGGATTTCCATTTTTTATTAATGGGGGTCATTCATTAATAGGGGGAGCGGATTATCTTGCGCAGGCACGAGCACATAAGCTCGATCAGCACAAGCGCAGTGTGAGCTGTAAACTTGGGCAGCTACTTGGACATCGCGACGTTAGGGTACTGGCAGCCCCAGCTCGAAAACTGCAACTCTTCAGCCACCATGATGAAACTTGCAAGGGTGTGGGGAAGGACACGCAAAGGGCAAGCGCTGTGAAAAACATTGTTGTTTTTGTTCTCCCCTTGTTATGATGTTTCCCCAGTTCTTGCTTTTTGCTACTTGTGGGCAAAAGTGTCCTTTGACAGCTCCAACTTGGCAATCGCAACTTTTCAGTGCAAGTGTAACGCGTGAAGTACGATTTGACCCAGAACTGGTCCTACAACACAAGCGGTGTCGTTCTTTCGCAGTTTGGAACCAGCATGTGACCTATCCCCGGCAAGATGCTGCGAGCAGCCAGCTTCAAAGTTGCAAGCCGTCTGCGCACCGGCAGGGTGCGAGTTGGGCGTTGCCGCTAACTTGAATGCCCTAAGCCCTCGGCATACTACCTGAAAGGCGGAATCGGTACTGTGCTTTGCTAAATTCCAAGGGCCTTGTGTTCTGTTTGCTTGTCTTGAAGGCCCCAAACGTTGACAAGAAACACGGTGTACGAAGTATGCTTCGGCAGCTCCAGCATGCTCCAGCTACAAAAGCGCAACTTTAAGCTTCGAGCGCAAGCACAGCCAAACACAGAAAGTACACATGGGCAACTCCAGTTCGGAACCTGCAACTTCACCGCACAGCAGTACACGCAGCAGCGCGCGAAGTGCACTCGGGCAGCTCCAGCTCGGAAATCACGGCTTTTCGGTACAAGCGCAATGCACCACGAAACCTCAGCTAGAAGACGGCAACTCTTCAGCCATTGGAATGAACTTGCGAAGATGTGGGGGAGGCGTGCAACGTGCAAGTTCTATAAAAAACGATAATATTCCCCTATTAATCTAAATGTCTTCCAAAAAAAAGAGTTTTGGAAGTCCCAAATCCGGGAATACTACTTTTAGAATAGCCAATGCTAAGCCCATTCCACGGTAGGAATTTCCTGCCCGTACTCAAATCCAGCCCAATTAGGGGGACCCGGGAGTACGTTTCCTTTTCTACGGTCGTAGTACAAAGTTACGACTTTCGAGCCGGAGCTCCGATCCAAAAGTCACAGCGAAAAAAACAAACATGACCTCGACTTCTGCTTGTAAAGTTCCTTACTCGGAAATGGGCGTTTGATGCGATTTCACAGACCGCAAAGGGGGGAGCACAGTTGCAGACAAGCTTACAAAGAACAAGAGGTACCTCCAACACCTGCCCTCCAGAACCACGGGGCCACGGGACCCCGAATAATAACATGGTCTTGCCATCAAGTCTTGCCTTTTTGCTACGTTCCCAGCTCACACGCCAGCTTCCGCGGTTGCAACAGTTCAGTACCAGTGCAGTGCAGTGCACAAAGTACACTTTGACAGCCCTAGCCCGAAACTTGCGCCAACCGGGGGTCTAAAACAGACCTACTTTTCGCTTTAGCGAACCGCGTCTTGTCCACACACCTTCGTTTGCAGGCGCTGTGCTTTGAGGGTTCTCACTGTGCCGACTGCGCGCTGTTGCGATTTGTGTTTCAGGGGTGTTCGTGTCGAGGCGTCTTGCTCGGCAGGCACGCGCGCACGGCCTAGGGTTGCTTGCGTTGCTCTCGCGCAATCACGTCACGTTTTGTGCTCGTCCCTTGTTTCAAATGCCGGTGCCCGCCAAGACTTGCACCCTTGCGCGGATCACACTTCCCACCAGGGGCCACTTCTTGCTTGTTTCTATTCCCCTATGTTCGCGGAGCATGCACTGCTGAAAGCCTGCACAGCTCAATTTGCCTGGTCAATTTCCTTCGATAGCTTTGAAAGAAATTGACTCTCATGGCCAAGCCGAGCGCCGAGCATCCTCCACCTCAATGTCGGACGTGGCAGGCATTGGCAGGCCACTCACAATTTCAGTTGCGACATGCGACCCCATGCGACTCCATTCAACGCCTATGCCTTGTGCCTGGTGGCATGTACCCGTCTTGACAGTCTTGACAGTCTTGACACCGACCCCGAGCCTTCAGCGCTGGGGTCGGGCGTGCCTGCACGCAAGCACGCAAAGGCTTCATTGGTCATCTGTGGCCGGGCGCCTCCGCACTTGCCGTGGCTGTCACAGCAGCCGTTGCCGCAGAAGATGTCTTGGAAGGCTCCTCAGATGCAGGCCCGCTCAACGCTGCCAAAAAGAACCCAAGACACAGCAACAAGTTGCAGCGCACAAGGCGCATGGCACGATTCAAGATTCGAACATGCATCCATGCATGAGGCGACCAGCACATCAAGCCTTGGCTCGACTGCCTTAAGCAATTCCTTGCCCTTCAGGCTGAGTGCCACCTGGAGATCAAACTCTGAACGGCCCTCAAGCTCTGCGCAAATGGCGCGCTTCAGCTTTGCACAAAGTTCTCTCAACTGGCAGATGAGGCACCCAACCGCTTTGTGGCCCATTTCCAGAAGTAAGAGCATACCGGATTCTGTCACCGTTCCTCTCCATCTCGTCCACGACTTGGCACACTTGACCCATACCACGTCAAATGCACAACTTCATCGTGAGGAATTCTTGGCTTTAGCGAGGGCAACTTGTTTGTGCCAAGGGGCTTGATCCGGTAGTCAAGCGCTCATCCAACCTCAAGGACGTGAATCATGCTCTTACAGCTTCTAAATTCATGATAATTTTAGGCTTTTGATAGCTCAATATTTGGCTGTGGCTCAAAAAAGTGGTACCAAAATGGCACCTTGGTAAATGGAACCAAAGACTAAAACCCGCGTAACCCCAGGCTCTTTAATTTTGAGCCATACCCATTTAGCAATTGTTTCCGAGCGGCTGCGCAGCGGTGGTGCTCGGCCCATCTCTGACAAGAAGGCCGCCCTTTTCACCGCCTCCGACAACCTCCCAGCGCCTCGGGCAAAAGCGACATGCAACAACTGACGCCATGAAAGCTCCGCCTGACGCCCATCATCCATCAGTGAATCAGGATAATCAGGCTCAAGCGGACTAAAGCCACAGTCTGCGTATGACAAATGTCCCAATTTCTCGCTTTATTGACATCGCTTCTTGTATCGTGCGGCTCGTGCCGCTCGCAGTGCTTGCGGCCTTCTGACAGGAATACTTTGCTTCCGATGCGCCGTTGGGTTAGCTGGCTCCGAGCTTGAGACATTCTAAGCAGCTAGCACGTGAACTTGACAGTCGTGACCAACAAGTGTAAACCTACAAATGCTTCCCCCAATTCGGGCTTCAGGGCTCATTTGTCAACAAGTCGAGTTGATTGCCGCAGCTGGCTTGCTTGGAGATGGCATATGGTGGTTTGTGTTGGCCGCTGCTTTGCGGGCAGGCAACAAACAGTACACTGGACAAAAACGGCCGTTGGTGAAGGACCATCATTGCTAATTCAGTGTGCTGAGAGTTCATCCCGTCATTACAGCAGCGCCAAACATGGCTCAACCAGAACTTGCGTGGCACTGGAAAGGTTCCTATACGGGTGGTTCTGTTTCACATAGGAGCTGTGCGCGCATGACCAGAAATCTGATCTGTGAAGGTCCGACACTGCTCATTGAGAACCGCCAACTGTTCAATTGCACGTCTAGTCTTCCCAGCTTCCCCCCGCGCTGTCCACTTTTTGTTCCAAGCCTAGAGCTCGTCACAAGGCCGAACTCTGGTGCCTGGCCGATGGAAAAAATACATGCGATGGCGGCCGTGACTTCCCCGATCGCCTGGTATGCCATTCGTCCAGTGGCCCACCTGGGGGGCGCAGCCTTCAAGCAGGGGGTTCTCTTGAAGGCCAAGCTGGATGTGCTCCCTGTCTAGGAGCCGCATCACCTGAAATCGAAAGAGAGGAAAACACACGAAAAAATTACACCTTGGGAAGCTGGAAGGCAGAATCTGGGCTCCCCGGCAGGCTCCGGCACCCGGCCCTCCAAGCGATTGCCGTGCAGCCTCGGTGCCCCTCCGGCAACCCATTTCTCACGCGGATTGGTCGAGGTATGTCGAGGTGCTGAAGCTTCAGAAAGGGCAACGAGCCCAAGGAGGCTGGCACAGGACCTGCCAAGGAGCGCATTTCATGCGGTGGCGAAGGGCGGACCCACCTTCGAGGTTGTTGTCGTAGAGGTCCAGGGACTCAAGCTTTGGCCACAAGTCCCCGATGTTCTCCTCGGGTATGCTAGTGGATGGCAAGTCCCATTGCTTCAAGTGCAGTCCAGCCACCGGAATTCGGCCAGTGAGAAAGTTCCCGTCCAGCCAAACTTTTTGGATGTTGGGCCAGTCGAGCTTTAGGAACTCCTTGCTCGGTACGTTTCACTCTGCGAATCTCTGCGAGCATGCTCTGGCAACGGCCTGTCCTCGAAAGGGAACGAGAACGAGAACTCCGGGCATAGGAAGCTAGGCCCTTCCTGGAAGTCACCCCAATCCGAGTTCGCGGCGTCGCCGCTCCAATGGCCCTGGCAACTTGGCCCCGAGATTGCAATGACGTGGCAGGGTGCCTTCGTCTCGTGCTGCGTTTCCCACGAGGCTTTGCAGGCGCTCGCATTGGCAACATGCCGGAGTGCACAAGGTATCATCTCCTTCGATTCGTGCTGCGCATGCTCGTGCTAGGCGCCATGAAGGAAAGCGCATGCTCGCAAAGACTTCTTGCCCGGCAGGTGTCCCACTGCCGAAACGCCACAAAGGAGCGAAGGGAGTGAAGACCGCGCAATGCAGTCGGCGGCAACCTCATCATGCAATTGGAGCCTCAGTGGACTATGACACGTGACTAAATTCATCGCCCCTGCAAGTCAGGCGCTGTTCCTCCTCTCAAGGCCGGTTTTGGCTTAAAATGTGAAACAGTTCGATGCAGTGCTGCGTTGGCTATTCAGCCTGGCCCCTTGTGTGCCAGGGAAATTGTTTAGCGCCAACATCCTTTCCATTCACTCAGAGCTGTCACATTCCAGGTCTGAGTCTGGCTCAGTTGGCCGGAAAGAGGGCGTGAGCAGAACCACAGCAGCAAGGCTTGCACATAAAGGCCGCGCCACGCACACCGCGATCCAAGTTGCCCAGGATGGACTCCAATCATTCGTTGGCTCGTGCCGAATCCGCCTGAAGATGGGCACTTGCTGAAGCTCATCCCAGCCCTGAACTATGGAAACCACAAGCTGCAGCGCAAAGCTGAAAATGGCTGCAAGAGTCCAAACGGAGAGGGCGAACCGCAGCCTGCTGGGGTCACACAGCGACAGCCACGCCCAAACTGGCATAAAAGCCACCATGAATATGGCACATGCAGCAGACAAAAAGGCCACCCAGTCAGGAAAAGTCATGTCAGCACCCTTCATGGCTATGGAATCTACGGCCGCCATGAACCACACCATGCCACCAATTGCTGCCCTGGTCACAAAATTTGGGATGCCTGCCCCGTGGATGTCCCGACCAGAGTCGTAGGCGCGTCTCAAGGCCTTTGTGTATGCACCCGAAAGCATCAAAACGCGAATGGCAATGTCTACGTCTGACTGCGAGCCGTCGATGGCATGTCGAATGCGATCTTCGTCCAGGGGGTTTGAGCAGTGTGCATCGCACACAGTTTGGCATGACAAATTCTTAGCTTGAACTGCTAGCTCCCTGGTTTCGAGGATGTGCAAGTTGAGCTGGACAACACAAATCACATTGAACATGCACAGTCCGCCAGGCAGGAAAAAGTGCAGCAGCACGTCTGCATGATGATGATGCGATGCAGGCAATATTGACCACGGTAAGATCAATGCCGCACCGACTGTGATCAAAATAATGTGGATGCACCGCACACAATAAATGCGCCAAGCTGAGTTGAATGGGGCGGTTGCAGCAAGCAGGCCCATACAGCATGACGCAATGCCAGACTGCATCGCCATGTCCACTGCCTTTGTGCTGCAGCTTCCGTCTTGCACCGCCCTACGCCAAGCCAAGCCCGCAAGAATGCCAATAATGAAAGGCATCACCATCGTTCTGAGGGCAAGACCGCATTGTACGGACTGCTGTGGAGCAACTGGCATGATGCATACTTTATTCATTGTTGTACCGAGGTAAGCCTCATAAACACACCAAAGCCGGCTGTAGATACTTATCTTCGAGTTGGGGATGACCAAAATATGGGATGCGCTCTGGAGGGCCAAGGCAAAAGGGTTCTGCAAAGGATCCACGCTGAGAAAGAGCTCCATGTCCAAATTCTGGGGGTTGGCCAAAAGGCAGCAGTACATGTTGCGCAGGCCCCGGCCAAAGGGCCACGCCCTCTGAATATTGCAGCTGAGTTCAAAAATGCCCTCAGCCCAGGCATGTGAAACAAAGACATGGCAGGGCAAACCTTCGGGATGAAGAAGGAGTGCATAGCTCATGCCTGCAAGCGTCTTCGGCTTCACAAAGTGCTGGTTCACTTGGTACAAGTTCGGCCCATGCGTGGGGCTGTGGTGGAACGAATCCTGCTTGGCCCCCGCGTGCGCGCCAGGGCTGGGCGTGTTGGGCACGAGGCCCTTGCGCCATGCGACTTTCACCTCGGCGACGAAAGCGAAGAACTCGGCTTTGGTGACGCACCACCTGTCCGCAGGCACACGTCTGTGCAGCTCCATGCGCGCCGGTCGCGCCGCGCTAGGCCAAGCTGCTTTGGGCACTGCGGCCGGGAGAGTGGCGTTTGGATGCTTGTGGACCCGTGGCATGAGTGGTCAGCATGATGGCATGTTTACTGGCGCGTGACGTCTTGGGCACTTAGCTCACACGGAGCTGCCAAGCCACAATAGAAGTTCCGCAGGTGCTTCATGCCAGCCCAGCAATCCGGCAAAGTGCCGCCGGCAACCTCAATAGCCTTGGAAGAGATTGGCTGGAGTTACATTCCAGGAAGCACCGGGCCCGCAGCTGTCAACATACACGGTAGAGGTTAGCCAAGCCACAAAAGCGACAAAGTATGTCAAGTTCAAGCCACACAACGCTGCAAAGTCAATCTTTGTCCAGCGCAGGTTGTCCTGTACGAATACGCACAAGGATTCCAAGGACAGAAACGTGCAATGCACTCATACAGGAGATGTCCTTAAGAATGCTATGTGGACGTGCTACAAATGAATGTGCACAACGTCCTGCACATTGCTTGATCATATGCTATACTATTTGCACGTGTTACACGCAGGCTCGAACGCACGTCTGCGGCAGGCAGGTCTTAGCACACAGGCCTACATGTGTCTATGTGTCTGCGTCTGTGTTTGTGTGCGCTTGCGCGCTGCTCACGGGCGTGCTTGCTTCTGCATGGAGTGGCAGGTGGAGTCCTGGCGCCCGTGGATCTGCAAACTCCGCAGCGTCGGCGCCAGCGTTAGAGCGCCCGTGTGCGGGGCCACCAGCCGCAGCACTCGCAGAGACTGAGGCCACTGCCCTGGCGAAAGCGTGCTCTGGAAAGGGGAAGAAACCGAAATCTGAGGTGATATGAAGCAAGATATAGCAAGATGAAGCGACATGAGTGAAAGGAAAGGTGAGAAGTGACGAAAGTGACGAAAGTGAAAAGAGGGAAAGGACGGGACCCTCAGAAATCTTCCCAGGCCTTGAAGGTCCTCCCTGCGAGGCCCGTGGAGCTCCAAGGCAAATCTGGGCGCGGGGATCCCAGGCAGCACAGTCTGTTTTCGAAGGAACCACCTCCACATCCCTTCAGCAGCTCATTCTTTTTTTTTTCTCAGTGTACTATGTATACTTGCAAGCATTGGGCATGCCATTGCCTAGGGGCAAATGGGGGAGCTGCGACAAGGCGTTGAGATCCGGCCGGCCCTCGCCAGAGAAGCCCACGACCCGGCGCTTGCCGTCGATCTCGCGGCACGCGACGGGGCCTGGGCCAAAGCCGGGGGCAAGGCCCCGGAGCCCTGACCCATGCGACCCACGCGACCCACGCGACCCACGCGACCCACGCGACCCACGCGACCCACGCGACCCACGCGACCCACGCGACCCACGCGACCCACGCGACCCACGCGACCCACGCGACCCACGCGACCCACGCGACCCACGCGACCGACCTGCGGACCCCGCGGACCCGCCTCCGCACATCCTTTGCACCACGGCGAAGTCTTCAGCACAGGGCTTGCCGGTCACACCCTGGTGCCTCAGGACGTTGAAGGAGGTCAGGTTCCTTGGTCGCCATAGTGACTGCCCCGAACTGAATGAACTCCCGAACCAGCCCCTTCGAGGCGAGCGGCCACTCCTCGATGCCAAAGGTCCGGCAGCTCTCCCCCCCCTGCGAGCAGCGGCGAAGAATGTTCTCCCAATCTCGCGGCTCAGGGTCTGAGAACAGCATGTCCTGGTCAAATGTCTTAGCCATTCAAATTCATCTCATTCCTCGAACTCATTCATCTTCTTGATTTTCATCTCAGATTCGTCTCAAATTCAGCTCATTCACCCCTCTCTCCCTCTCTCTCCCTCTCTCCGACTCTCTCCCTCTGTTCCGGGCTCTCGCATGCCCTCGCTCCTCTAAGTCCAGGTCATCAGGCTCACCCACACGGAGCGGCTCGAGCAGGGCGCTCGGCGCGCCCGGCGCGCCTTCGGCGCATCGGTCGCCAAACTTCGCTCACCGATCCGACCGACGTCTGAAACTGCCGAGCTGCGAGGGATTGTCACCCCACAGCTAGACCCACCTGGCTGCAGGCAGCGTCATACAAAGGGCTTGAAGGAATGCAGGAATGCAATTCTGGACCGAGCCTGATTGCGGAACGCCAAGGATAACCAGCAGCTGTGCCAATGGGTGCGCCATCAATCATGCTATCATATGTTGCGGCACATCTTCTTGTATGGTCGGGGCAACTTGACTTCAGAATTGCTGCAAATGGCCGCCCTCGCCCAACGGCCCTCCTGATTTGACACGCTGACAAATCTGAATGTTGGAGACGATGCGCAAAACCATCACAACATGATGGCTGGACTTGCTGGTTGTGGAGTGCCAACTCCCCCTCTTTTAGAAAGCTGACTAGAACAAATGCCGACCTATGGGTCCTGTCGTTGTCGCTTGACTGGGTGCATGCCATATGCGAAGGCATACTCGTCAGCTAAGCAAATGCTTGATGCGCAAGAGGAAAGCATCTCACTGGCGGAATGTCGGATGTCAAATGGCGCAGCTCTCACTCCAATTGTAAGTGCGCTCTCACGGGCTCCGGATGGGGTCCGGCGGAATCTCTTGGCAACATCTCCGCCACCCTGACCGATCGCTCTTTCTCTGCTCCCACGCGCCAAGCCAACTCACGATGTGAGACTTGCCCATATCCATATGTGCCTTTTCTTGGCTGGCACGTGTGTCTGGCAGCCCCTCGCCTGCATATTATGAAGCAAAACACTCGTCAAGAATACGACGTTGGGCTCAAGAAGTCAACCGTGTTGGGGTGCAAGCAGCTTCCAGGAGCTGCCAAGGCTGGATGCCAGAAAAGGCTGTCTCGGAATGCTGCATGCTACTCTCGAACAGCGTATCAATACAACGCCATGGCTGCTTGCTTCCGAAAATTTCCACGTCTTCCTACCATGAACAGGCACCAGCGGCACCAGGCCTTGGAAAGCTGCAGCCATGGCACATAAAGGGTCACCCGGTTTCAGGGCATGTCTGCTGTTGCCCTTTCCCGGCATACGGGATAGGCATACGGGATATTGGCAAACAAAGCTTGGCAGGACTCGACATCTCCGCGTTTGGAACCCTTTGCTGCGCCAATTTGCAGTCGGTCCTGCCTGGCAGCCTGGCATACACACATTGCAACTTCGACCTGTGCGCCCCAGCTTCCGGCACGTTTTTAGGGACCTGTCACAATTGCCCCAGCAATTGACACAAGTTGAGCAAACTGACTGGTGTTCTCCGTGCTCCTGGAAATCCAGCGCTTGCAAGCTCTCCGAAAGACAAAACGGCTTACTTGGATCGGGTTGCCGTACCGTTGCTGTGCCTGGGCACAACTTGTGGAGGCTTGCCTGATGGCCATGTCAGAACTCTCATCCGCCAGCGCGTACAACAAAGTCGATCAAGGGCTGGACGTCTTGCATGGTTATTGCATGGCCACGAGAAGTTCCGGCACATCTGGAAGCAGCCCACAAGCAGGACGTTCCACGTTAACTGGCCTGCGCACATTGAGGAAAGCGGCTGCGCCACCCTCTGGTGCTTCACTCAGTCCGTCTCAGTCAGCTGAGTCCAGAAATCTTTGTCAGATGCTCCTGAGCCGTATCTGCAGGGACACAGCTGACCAAATGATTACAAATCGCTTCGCCGTTGCGGAGGCCATTTGGCCTTGGCCCTTCTCTACAAAGCCCAGTGCGATAGAACATACACATGAATCAAACCCCGGACGCTGGCTAAAGGCAACACCCGAAACTGCAAACCTCAACCCCGACAGCGCTTGGCTATCGAAGCCCGTCCTCCAGCTTTGCAACGCTGTCGCTAAATTGTTTGTCCAAAGTTCTCTGCGTCACCTCAGCCCTTAGTCCGACATGGAAGGCCATTTGGCATGCCGGCATGGCAAGTGCAGATCAGGATGCACAGGAGGCACAGGATGCAAAACAGCAAAACTCCAAGGACTTGGGAGCACACAGGTCTTCCAAAGATTTTGCTTCAGTAAATCGACGCCGTTCATCTCAGGGGCATCGCCATGCATCGCCTCTTGGGCCTGTGGGGCTTGCAATTCTTCCGAACCTGGGTGCACAGGAAGCAGGCGGAGAAGCATACCCTGCAGGTCCTTCCAGTCCTTCCAAAGACACACGCACACACCTGGTGCCATGCTACGTGCCACATCCCTATTCTTGCAAGATTAGTCTTGTTTGCCCCTGGGAAAGATGTAACAAGCACATGACAAGGTGCGGCAGCAGCTCACGCAATTGACCGGGCCAGGTGCAAACCATGTCCTCTGTCTCCAATTGGCGTTGCAAACATGCACTTGGCCGTGCCTTCACCTCCGGCGCCAAGGATCAACATGTGCGGCATGGGTGCATATTAGACTGTCGACAATGCATTCCGTTGTCCAAAAAAAAAACCAAGGCGCGCACCAAACCAATCACGATGTCTGAGAGCCAATGTTTGTTGCCACCAACTGCATCATCGATTCTTGCCTGCAAGTGTAGCTCTGAAATCAGCATGACTTGTGACACGATCATGCTGCATCTTCTTCTGATGAATCCCCGTATATCCGTCCGACTCCGAATCACAGGGTGCCTTCACTGCAGCTGTGAGGCGATCCTCAAGATCGCGTTTTAAATTGTTGAATCGCAGCAAACCACCGATATCTCGAAGCTCCTCGCAAACGCAAACGCCAGAAACACCTTCGCCAACATCAGCGTTTGCGTTGCTTACTTGCTTGACTCGGAATCAGCCCAGCAAGCAGCAGGCCGGGTTTCAGTGGCAACGTCCTGAATTCTTTGGCATTGGGCTTTCTCGCTCTGATCCCACGTCCTAGGCAAAAAATATGAGAAGAACTGCGCGTCACATTATACCGCTTTGGCCAAGCAACTTCTGGATGCTGAGGTGGATTGTGCCCATGCACCAGAGCTGCCTGCACCACGCCCGTGACGCAGCACCACATGGCGCTCGCCAACAAAGAGTACGCGCTTTCGCTGACTGGAATGGGCCTGTCACAGCCGACCGCAGCGCCCAGCCTATTTTGCAAATTGACGAGGGTTTGCCCTTGCTGCACGCGGCTGGGCCTGCAGTGCCGAGCGCTCAACGCAGCGCTTCCTTGACCGCAAGCTGATCGCGCAGCAGAAAAACCGCAAATACTGAAACGGCAAAGCTTGACACGCGCCAGATGGCGCCAGCAGTTCGGCGTTGGCACTCGGCGTTGTCACCGAAAGCTCAAGTTGCAAACAAAGTAGGGTTGTTAGACATGTACCCTGACGCATGCAGTAAAGTCACTCTTCTGAGATGGTGTTGGACACGCTATCAGAGAGGCAGGCCCTCTCCGAGGAGATATCCCAGCGCAACAGCCCGCGCAAACCCGAACATCAGCACAGGCAAATTAGCGCTGCGCTTCACCAGTAAGGTGCGTCACATCCGCTCAACCGCCGAATGACACTTCTATAGCCACTCTAGTATCATCCAAAATATCTCGCACAAAGACCTGGCATATGCCGCACAGAAAGAGCCTCACATGGAAAGTCCAATCTCATCCACCACCGCCAGAAGGGAGACATCAGTTGTGAAGTTGACACTCAACCACCCCTTTTGCGGCGCAGCCACTGAAGCACATTCTGACACTCCTTCTCCGCGCGGCGCCCGCTGACTCCCATGAGAATGCTCCAAAATTATTATCATCGGCTGGACAACGAGTTCCGGGCCGCCGAATTCTGGTGAGCTCCCGTGAGGATTTCTTAGTTGTTTTCGTCGGCCAGAAAATGATATCTGGGGCAGAATCCCCAAAACCTATTTTCATCAGCTGGAAAACTAGGTTGGGAGCACCGCTCAAAAGGCTATTCTGGTGAGACTTCCAAAAGAATTCCCCACAGTCATCTTCGTCGGCTGGAAAATAAGATCGGGGGCAGCATCCCCAAAACCTGTTTTCGTCAGCTGGCAAGCGAGTTTGGGAGCACCGCTCAAAGGGTCATTCTGGCGAGCCCCCAAGGGCTGGAAAACGAGTTTGGGGCCGCTGAAATGGCGATTCTGGTGAGCTTCCGAGAGGGATTAAAGTTCTTTTCGGCTGGAAACAAGCTTGGGGGCACCGCTCAAACTATGCTGAGCCCAAATTCTTTTCATCGACTTATTTTCATCGGCTAGAAAACGAGTGTGGGGCCACTGCTCAAAAGAGACCTTCTCAGCAGCGAATGGGCACTGCGCAAAAGGATCCGATTTTGATCAAAACCTACAGATTCCAAACTTAGCATGCCCAAAATGCTTCGGACTGGTCTTGAAACTTGTTTTGCACGAGCCTAAAGTAATATTTAGAGCCACTCAGGGCCATGAAAACCAATGTGCCCTCTTTTGCGACCACAGTGTGGCAACACTTTGTATTTCCACCAGGTCTCCTGTAGACAAAGCCTAGTTCCATCGGTTTAGATCGACACCCAAATGAAGGATTGTCTAGCTCCCTGATGCAACTCCTTGAGCTCAGGCGCAGTACGTCCTGACTTGTTAATTGCCTAGCTGCAAACAAGGAATGCGCGCTTGCTCTGAAGAGTTCAAACCCACACCGGAAGGACTCAGACTCAAGTTTCTCAAACCCCAACGACAGAGAAAACAACAAATAGGCCCTCGTCTGTGTGACATCGCCGGTGCCGCAACAAGTGAACCGGCAAAAGCCGAAGAAGCTTCCTCCTCCTCCTTCTCCTGAACCTCCCTCCTCCTCCGAGTCACGCAGATACGCTGGAATCCCGAATTCCGCCCTGGATGCTCGCGAAAAGCCACGGATTTACAACCGCGCGGCCACCTCGAACGAGCGCCTTCGGGCTCCGGATCATCCACGCACCGCCGGCGCCCGAAACGTGCCGCCCAGCGGTTTGAGGATGCCCGGCCCCGCTAAGCCGTCGCAGGCCATGTTGAGGCAGTCGCCCGAAAGGCGTCATAGTGCCAAATGACCGTCAGCACCAACCCGCAACGCGGCCACCCCGCCTGTTCCATCTCCACCAGCGTGCCTTGGACTCTGCATCCCGTGGTTTGCAAGCAAAGGTTCACGGGGTCTTTCCGTCTTACTGCTGGAACTCCGCTGATACTGGAGACAGTGGGAAAATCGTTACGCCATTCATGCAGGTCGGAACTCTCCCTTGCAACGAGCAGCATTGGCAAATTTGCTTTGGAAACTGGTGCAGAATCCAAGCCGGAATGAGTGCAGCGCCGTTGATTGTCTGTCCGCTGTGGATATGCAGTGCGTTGCGTGCAAATGGGGAGCTTGATTAAACGGCCGATGCCGTCTGAATTGCAGGTATTACACGCAAACAAAAGGCATCGTACCCCGCTCAATCAGTTTCAAGATGCACTGGATACCGGTGCAGCTGACAGCGGGGCCCTGAGCATCTGGCAGGTGGTCAGGGCGCAGGCGTTTTGCTTCTTCGCCCATCTGTACAAGGAAGTCGTCCACAAACATCATCTGGCGCAAATGAAGCAGCACTTCAATGTAGCACTTTGACGTTGAAATTATGAGCGTTGGAAATGAGCCTAGCAAGAAACCACGAGGAAGGCACGCGTCGACTGCTCGCGAACCCGAAAACACATCCACTCATGATCTTTGAACATCACCAGCAGGTCGCACACTGACCTCTCCAACATGACCCCGCCCTTGGGGCATGGAATTTCGGATCACACATGGTGTTTTCAGTTCCTCCCTGCGGGTTCAGCACTAGAATGCAGCCTCATGGTATTTGCGGCCTGCTCCTGGGAATCCTTGCTACCGTCAAGGAACTGCTCCCGGATCATCCTGGCCGCTTAGCAAACCAAGCTCACTTTTGGCCGGTGCCTTGCCTCTTTGCGCAGTCAACCTCCCTGGGGATTTCCTCCGCAGGACGTGAGAATGAGACTCAGGCGGCTTTCCCGGAGTTACCAGCTGGCCGCCTCGCCCATGGTTTACACGTGCGCACAGCACAAATTGGGACAGTCAGCGGGGGGTGCCCTTTCAATTTGATCCCTTCATCATATCTTTTGCGGTAAGCCGCCAAGTGCCACTGGGGCTCCGTGAGGTCGCAGAAAGAGAGAAAACGCTTTTGGTTGCATTTTTGCAGGGCTGTTTCAAATGTGCCAGGGGGATAGGTCGCCGAGGTAAGCTGTGGTGCACCCCGTGCAGACGATTCTTATTCTTTATTCTTGTTGATGAGAACTTTGGCCTGTGGCATCTAAATTCTCTAACTTGCGATTGCTGCCCGGCAAAGATACACACACACCCACTGCCTCGTAGACCCTGCCGATGAGAAGAGCCAGCCTGGGAATTCCAAGTGCCGTGCCACATGTGCAAAAAGCAAAAGCTCAGCTGAGCTGAAAGCTCGCGGTGCATTTTGTCCTTGTTGGCCGCGAAATCCCTCAGGATGCATGGCAGGGCCTTCACTTGCACCAAGGATCACAAAGGCTCCTGCCTCCTGAGTGCATTGAAACGTGCTCGTTGGCCCTTCTGCGCTTCTGCAGGCTCCTGAGATGCGAAGTTCGAAGCAGATTCGATCGCTTCACGGAGTGTTCTACTCCTCAGAGTGGAGGTAGGGGCACTGCACACCTTTGCTGCAGGATCCAGACCTCGGTTGTTCTGCAGGCCGGACATCGGAAGAAGGAGAAGGAGCCTGTCCAACGGTCCAACGCCGAGGGACTTGTCTGCTTTGAACTTGTTGCACGCCTTCTTCGGCCTCAGCTAAAAGGCACTCGAATCAACAAAGGCCCCCGGCACTGTCGGCAGATGGCAACGTGCCGAGGCCTGCATGAGGATGGAGCCGTAGGTGAAGTTGACCTCGGGAGTCACTGTTTGCCAGATCTGGCAGTGAAACAAACAACGCCTCCAACACAAAAAGTAATCCACAAGGCGCGTGCCTCATTGTCATTGAGGCTGGCCCATAGCTACCGGCTACCAAGCTACAAGATGCTAGGCTGCATTGGTGCATTCCTTGCCAAAGACTGTGACAAACAGCAGTGCCAATGCAGCAGGTGCTTGACGTCGTGCAAGCACGTCAAAACACAGGCATGCCAAAGCAAGCCCTCCAGATCCC
>CAUJNA010003764.1:119535-277035 GCA_963377175.1 Effrenium voratum | reverse complement strand
ATTTGGGGCGGCCTTGGACCCGAAGGTGTGGCGGCACCTTATGATCCACGTCCGAGCACTCGTAGGGCATCTCTTGGCATCTCTTGGCCTCCGGCCCCCGGAGCTCCGGTTTTGCGCTGCGCCTGCGCCGGCCTGGCAGCCAGAAGCCGGGAACACCCTGCCTACTCCACAAGCACCGGAAACGGCCGGAATGGCAGTTGGATGTCACGCGCCACCACGTTGTGCCTGTGCTGTCGCTTCTGCAGCGATGCACGCGTCTTAGTCACTGAGACTTTGACGGCAGCTGCTTCCACGCCTCAGTTCTGACGAGTCGGGCTCAGATTTGCACAGAAAACCAAGCCGCGGGCATTCTTGGGCTGGGTGAAGCACATCTCCTTCCGGCCAGCTCGCGCCGCCGCCGGCCTGAGCTTCGGCTCTGGCGGCTTTGGCGGCTACGGCTCAATCCCCAGATCCGACTCGCGTCATCTTGGGCGCCATGCACGGCGCAGCGGCCCAGCGGGCAAGGCCTCCGACCAACCCAACCGCGAGTTGGGTCGCAGTTTCTCGTCCGGGTCTGAGGGCAAGCACTTGCCGCCCCGAATCCAAGGAAGGACGCAGTTCTTGTGAAATACCTGTCAGAGATGTCGCAAAAATGCATGCCTTGATGCTATTCTCCACAGCCAGGCAGTGGGCAGTGCAAATAGGCGCAATCATGACGGAAACGGACATGCTATCTTGCCCCCTCTGCGCAAAGTTGCGCAGCCCGTATCCAAAGCAGCGCTAAGCATGGCAGTGGCACGTGCCCACACGGAAGTTTCCGCCTCAGGTCGTGAAGCTGCTGCATTGCTGCGCGGGCGTACATCCATCTGAGCCTCCCACCAGGCAAGGCCTCCCTTGACCTTTGCGAATTCAGCAGGGAGCTACCGGACCTCCTTTCAGCCTTCCAGTCGTCCAATCCCACATTTGAGCGTGGAAGCCTGCTGACTAGTGATCGAATTACCTTCAGAGCTGACAGCCAGCAAACCCAAAGTGGAAGCCGGTGCAGTAAGCAGCTCTGCACTGGTTGCCAGCTAGGCTTTGCTCCCTCCAGACTGCTGAAACAAAGCAGCACAAAACTAAAAGAGCAGCCACCCAAACTGGGGCAGGTCTCATGCTGGGAGCGCAGCCGTTCCCTCGGTCTCAGCCTGAACAATTGGGCCTCGAGGCCTCCAAATCCTAAAATCAAACTCGGAGATCGGAGAATTCGGTCGGAGCACGCAAGCCCCCACTTTGCCTCGGCGTCGGTGGCCAGGCACACGGCACACACCCAGCCGCTCTCGGGACCTCAGTTGCGTCGTGACACTCCGTGACATTGCCCATGTTCGCCAATTTCTGCCACAAGGGAAGGAAAACAAAGCAAAAAAGCAAATCAACAACACATTTTCCCGCTGTTTCTCGCAGATGAAAAGCGTGAGGCACGCACGGGCCGGCGCCAGTGCTGCAATCTGATGCGCCGACTCTCGCAGCTCCTGGCCACGCTTTGTCCGAGATGTGCTTCGATGATTCAATGATCTGGCATGATCTGGCCCATCTGGCCCTTGCCCATGCTGGCCCTTTTGTCCAGTCTTTGCCTCTGCTCATGCTAATTGGATCCATCGATTGGGTCCAGCAAATTCCAGCGATCCATAAAGGCTCAGCATGTGTGGGCCGGTGATTCGGATGTTGCCGCTATTGCCTACCGTCCCACTGCATTTTCGTGAGAGGTACGAAATGCAAAACGGGCTGGCTGATGCCAGGAAAGAAACCCGTGCACAGCAGGAAGGCCGCTTGCCATCGTGAATTAAATGCCAGTATTGTAAAGGCATGGGTGGGGCCCACGAAAGGATTACGGGCGCATACAGGCTCTAGGTGGGCGAGGACTTTGCCATACTTGCCGCTTGACTGAACGGCCATCAAAACTTGTGAGCCGCGAAAACCAGGGAAGAGAGAAGGGAACAAGCTACTTGCCAAGCACTCGGATCACTGGGCACTAGGCCATGTCCGCCTCCCTGCGACCGCGGAAGTCCTGAGATGCGCAATGATTCTGCGGTTCTGGTGCCCCTGGCCCCCAATCCCAGGATCCCAAGATCTGAAACGGGGTATTGGGCGAGCCCTGAACCCAAGAGGTTCGTGCCGCGGGTCCATTCTGCAAAGCGGGCACAGGCGCGCAGATGGTCGGCCAGAGAAGGCCCAGTTCACAACACACTCCTGCACGGTGGAGTGAACCAGTCAACCCCTGCCTCTCTCAAACGATCTCTTGACCTTGCGGGACCCTTGCGGGACCCTTGCGGGACCCTACCCTGGACCCTTGCGGGACCCTACCCTGGACCAACATACTATGTATGTAGCAAGACCTGTAACACCTTTAGCGCAGTCAGCGCCTTTGACCTGGCCTCGCAAAAGGCGTGCCCGCAGGGCAGAACTGCCACTTCGTCCCCGGGTTCCAAGTCCTCAGATTCTTTCACGCACTACCGGAGAGGAAAACATTGCCTAGGCCTTCAAGTTCCAGAATCAGGCACCACACTCGCTCGTTTGCAGACCTGAAGGCATTATACTTGAAGAGCCTGCAAGGACAGTGAGCTTGCACGCTGCGACATGTTCAAGTTCTGACGAAGTGTCGGCAAGACAGCACGGGCAGTTGTTCGACACGTCCGCCATGACGCTGTTTCCCGTGTGGCCCAGATCCTCCAGCTTGCTCTTGCTGCTCTTCGAGCCCGTGATCCTCATGCGCGACAAAGCCTGGGCCGACAGATGCTGACAGTCTCAAGTGCCACTTTCGTCGCGTTCGTCTCAGTTCCTTTCCCAATCCCAACTTGGCACGTCGGATCGTCACAAGCCAAGGCTCAAATGGCCCCTGGGCGCCCAAACGGGTCCGGGCCCAGGTGCGATGCACGTGGCGTGCCGCGCATTTCTCTTGGCTCGGCGGCACTCCCCGCATGAGGATCAGAAAGAAGGTGGCCTGAAGCTCCGAAAGCGCGCAAGGCAACTCTTGGCTCCGTGCTTTGAGCAATAACAAACATACAAGGCTTAAAGAAAGCGGGCAGAGCGCAAACAAAACCAGATGCACATGGCAATCAAACCTATCCCCACTCACGCCGTCAAGCTTCCGGCACCATGAGGCAGCCAGCGACCACGTACAGCAAATCCCAGGGATTGGGGATCAAATGGTGGAAGGCGAACAGGGATGAGCTCATCAGAGCCCCCAGGAAAAGCACGACTTTGTCGCAGGAAGTCATGGGCTTGTTCAGTCGATGCCAGAAGCGGCCAGAAGTTTGGCTGTCCTCAAAGGCAGGCAAGAAGACAAGACTCGCCCTGTTTGACAGGGACTATGAATGACTCGGATGAGTTGCCCGTGTAACTTCAAGGTTGCTGACCCCACATTCTCAATAGCAAACTGCCAAGCACTGAGGCATTCACTTGAGCGCCCGCTGGAGTTTGGGTTGCCTCTAAGCCTGAAACACTGGCTGGCTCTCATGCATGCTGCTTGCTGGGCACACAAAGGCTCCAAGACAGTTCACTCGCGGATTGCATGCGCCTAACCTGGGGCCATGCAAAGCGACTCACTTCCATCCGAGGAGCGCGAGCCTTCGCTTTGCGAGGCTCGTCCAGCCTCAGAATGCGCCGATTGATTCCTCATCTAAGTCCGCCACTGCCATATCCCAATTGGCTCAGGGAGTGGCGCGCCGATTGCCTGCTCAGGCGCAAGCCGACAATTTGACTCTACGTCTCTGCGTCTCACATGGAACAACTCCCTGGTGCCAGTTTGAGCCTGCGGGTGGCCTGCCGAGGGCTGACATGCTTTGAGTCGGCCGCCCATAAATTGCCATGGCGGACACCGTAGCTTTGCCACTCAAGCCGTCCCAAATAGCATGTTCCTTGCCAAGGAATTGCCCGACCAGCTTAGTTGGGACCATACCTGCATCCGCTCAACATCAATCATACTGGGCTTCGACATTGATGTACTGACCGGCATACTGTCTTGAGATGCTTGAGCAGCTGATGATCACACCTTGAGCCTGATGCAGCTTTTGCCGTTGCTACTGTTGCTATGTTGGTCCCCTGCCCAAATGACAATGCCGCTGCCACTTAGTCCCGGCAAGGCGTGTTTTCGCTCAGAAGCCGCCTCCAGGTTGCATTGCTCGCCAGCCAGTGTCGTCGGCACGAACCTTGACAGCTTTGAAAGATTGAACTTGAATGAAGTTGACCTTAAAGCGTCGTGCGACTTATTGTGCCATGCTCAGGTGCCAGCGGCCGCAAGTTGCCATCTCGGCAGGCGGGCCTCAGGAGCAAGGCATGGCAAGCAGGGCGGGGCAAGCAGCGCTGGGTGCACAGCGTGTCAATGCCTCAGCTCGAAGTGCTGCTCGCCGCATGAATACATCGCAGTACTGCAGTATGTGCCCTATTATGTGCAATGCTGTGCTATGCTCTGCTATGTGCGTGTCCGACATGCTCAGTTCATGGCAGGCAGCGCGGTCTGCCTGCATGTCCAAGTTCGCATTCCGGAATCTAGTCTCCCTTTCCCCTTCTTAGCCAAAGGCATCCATCCCTGGGTGTAGCACTCGGCCTTAGGCATGGGCAATGTCAAGCAGATTTGACACGTTTAGCACAGTTCAAAGGCTTCAAGCTAAGCACAGCGCAGGTCTGGGCAGCTTTCACCCGGGCAATTCGAGAAGCTTCTTGCAGCACCTGCCGGCATGAATCGGCGTCGGCTCCAAAGTGCCGTGAGTCGCCAGTGTCGCCTCGTCGGGGCACGCAGGGATGGGGCCCCATCTGGCCTCGCAGACCTGGAAAAGAGGGAGGAAAAGAGGGAGGTATCAGTATCGCGAGGTATCACGAGGTACGGCAAGACATGGCAAGACATGGCAAGACATGGCAAGACATGGTAAGACGGAGGAAAATCAGTCGAGGAAAAGAGAAAAAGAGAAACGCAAAAAAACGAAGCCATGCGAAGCGGCGAAATCGCTTCGGATCCGCCTGGCCCAGCACGGGTGCCTCGATGAATCGGATCGAACCCCCGATCACACGAACCGATCCGAGCCTTGCTGCGCCTCCAAGGCCTCGGCATGCGCGAGACATTGGCCGAACTTGGGAGGAAACGCTCTGGAAAAGATTTTTTACAAGTCTAAAAGCCTTGACCCAGCCCTCAAGCCCTCAAGGCGCTCACCTCGACACCTCAAAGCAACCTCTCTTGGCATCTCTTGGCAAACCATCATACTGTGCTCAGGCTTCAGGCTTTGTGAAGGAGCATCTCAGAACATCGTCCGCGGCGCGCTCGCCCTCTTCTAAGGCTCCATGTGCAAAGCTGGCCTTTGTGGGGTGGGTGGCCTCGCCAGCCCACACCAGGCCACCACAAGAGGCCCCCAAGTCGCCCCGCAGTTTGGCAGTGCCCACGGGACAATAGGAATACGCCATCTTGGCGAACGGGTCCGTGTCCCAGCGTCGAACCTCACTGCTAACCACCAGCTCCTGCAATTCACGCAGGGGTCGACTGAATATGACGCCTATCTGCCGCAGAATCTCTAGAACCATATCTTCGTCTTTCAGCTTGAGCAGCTCTCCATTGGCAGTGCGCCCCCCAAAGTATGCGGTCAAAACATTCCTGTTTCGTCCAGGCCACAGCACTTGGGAGGACATGCTGTGAAACAAAAACGCCATCTTCTCTGGCCAGAACCGCTCTCGGAAATGCATGTAGACTGTGGTTGTGATTCCACGGCCCAGCTTGTTGACGGCCAACTGCTTTTTCTCTGGCAAAGGCGGGTGGAATGAAATGTCAGGGATGCAGGCCAGTGGAACCGTGATCACGGCTGATTTCGCGACAAAGGATGCGCCATTGGCCTTGATACGGACCTGTGGTCCGGACCAGTCGATGTGCTCCACAACAGTCGACAAACGCACGTCCAGCGTCTTGGCCATCTTCTCGGCTAGGCCTTGATGTCCCCCCAGAATCCGCCAGTGTCCTTCATCGCCATCCTCATCAAGGATGCTGGGCCGGTCTCTTGCGAGGGCCTGGATCCGTTCACTGCACAAGTCGTCCTCATAGACGCCTACGTCCGTCAAATCGGCCGCATGCCACTCTGCCATCATTCCTTCCATGAGGCGGCGCTCATCGGGCGTGGGTGGCTGATCGAAGATCTTGTGAGCCCAGACTTCGGCCAGCTGCATCATGCTCACGTCCTCACGTCCTTCGCGGATCCATTCCTCGATGCACAGCTCGAACTTCTCAAAGAAGAGGCGGTTCGACTCGCTGTGGACCCGCTCGGGGCCCCGCAGCTCCCCATCCACGTGCACCCAGCACTCGCCCCCGCCGTTGAGCACGGCCCAGCCATTGGCAGACCCATCTGTGCGCATGGCGAAGCGCTCCAAGTACCGCCAGGTGGCCACATGTTGGCCGTGCACCCAATCAGCGCCGCCACGCGAGGCCCGACCGCCCACCAAACCCCGGGCCTCCAACACCGCGCAGCGCAGGCCTGCCTCTTGCAGGCGCAGCGCACAGGCCAGGCCACACAGCCCCGCACCTACCACCAACACGTCCGCCTCTTGCGCCTGTTGCGCCTCTTGCCGCCGCTCGCGCACAAAGTCGAAACAGCTGCAGCTGGAGCCCATGGCGACACTCTTCCCCTCACTCCCCTCGATCCAAACGGTCCAAACGTGTCACCACAATCCTATCCGGCAACCCGCAGCTTCCCTCGAGTCACTAAGGCCAGGGCCCCCAGCAGTGCCTCTCAATCCTCGCTCGGAACGCTCAAGGGCAACACCGCGCCAAGACAAAACGTCGAACAGCTAATTTTAGGCCGCATGGGGGACGAGGGCGACTTGATGGCTGGTTTTGAGGCTCGAACTCCCGCAAGCGGTCCAAACTCATCCTGGGCACGCGGCACAATTGAGGCGCCAGGACACGCTCGGAAGCTCGGCTCGGTAGCTCCGCCCGGTACTGAATCACGGGCTTTTGCGCAAAAGGCGACTTTGCGTACCAAATTCGGAGTAGCTCCGGTGCCATGCGGCCTTGGATCGCCTTGGCTTCGGCTCGCTCGCACCCCGCGAGCTGCGAGAGCCCAATCTGTGCGATTGGCTTGGCTGGTTTCCAGCTAGCCGAGGCGGCGCGAATGTCAATTTGAATATGTCAATTTGAATTTGAATGCTCCTTGCGCAACTTGCACGAGCTGAAGTCTGAAGCCCGAGCCTGAGTCAGTCGGCAACACAAAATGAGAACTTCCCGTCAGGAATGGATCTGCCAGGGGCCTGACTCGTTTAGTCCACGCTTATTACGCGGCCTTTGCGGCGTTCCCTCATCTGCCGCCGCTTCTCCTCCTCTTCCTCTGCCTTCTTCTTTGCAACTTCCTCGCAAGTCAAAACAACCCAGCGCATCAAGTGCTATTGCATTGGTGAATCCAAGTGGCTTCTTTGGAAAGCCCGGAGAACTTCTTCTTGATCTTTGGCCGCTTCTTAGCATCTGCCTTTGCCGCCGCTTTACCCTGACGCTGGGCGTGGATCCCCTTGCAAGCCAAGAATTGTTGTATTGGTGTGGGCCATTTTGGGATGCCACAAGACTTCCAGCGACAGCTACAGCTGAGACAGCTCAGACGGCGAGCCGCCCCATGGCCCGCCTCTGCCTTTCTCTTCTTGCCCTGCCCGCCCGAGTTCAAACATTTCAAACCCCAGTCCCCCAGCCCCCCCAGCCCCCCGCCCTCGACCACTTCGCGGCGCCTTCCCCGAGCTCGAGGACGAGGCCTCCTCCGTGCCCCTCAGCCAAGCCTCAGGGCACGCCCTCCCAACGCCGAGCCCACTCGCGGATTGATCGGATTGTTCGGCAACAACAAAAAAGGAAAAAAAAAGAAAGAAGCAGAAACCCACCACAGAGAAACTTACAGCCCAGCGGCGGGAAGGCTAGTCTCACCGACAAACATGCCTCAGCTCGCCGCACCCTGCAAGAATTGCACAAAGTGGTCCCTGACGATTTGTTTGTTGCGCGTTTCTTATCTCAATACGGTGACCTGTTTGCTGTTGCATTGCTGGAATCGGGAGACATGTCTTTGTTTTGAGTAAGGCTGGCTCTTAGAATAGGTTTTCTATGGAGCTTCTCTGGTGAGTCTGGTTTGTGCTTCGCTTACACGCAGCATATGCCTTACGGTTACTTTATCATCATACAATCAGTACTGCGAACAGGCAAAACCATGCACCTTCGCCAATGCTCCCATTTCGTTCCGCCGGTATCCAGCAACAAATGTGTTTCCTTCAATCAACCATCTCGGTTTATGCTACCTCATTCTAAAGGGGCTGCGGGCAGAGGGAAAGATCCAGCTTCCAGCTGCAGTTGAAGCCTGCGTGTGCTGCTCTTCACCAGAAGGTTGAAGCCAGCCCCTGCACCAACTTGGGTTGGGACGGCAAGTGCGAAGAAAGCGGCTTACACTCAAGAAAACTCAGCATGTGGTTGACTTGTTGCAAGCTTCTTCGAAAGGATCTGTGTAGCCTTCCCAGATCACTCCGCTCACACTCGGCTCACACTCGCACTGTCAAGACGAGGGCCTTCTTGGCGTGGCACCCCGCCCATTTCGAATCAATTGCCTAAAGAACAAGGCAGTGGCGAGCTTCGGCCAGAGCCCAAGTCCAAAGCGGCCCAAAGCCTTGCCCTGTTCATCACGGACAGCGTTTTGGACCGCCCAAACACCCAAACACATGTGGGTCTGTGCCGGCCCCTTCCTCCCTGAGAAGGGCTAAGGCCAACTTGGCCCACTCCCGTCACGCCATTTGGCATTGAGGACAGAAGCCTTTCAATCCAAAGCTTCTTTCGAAGACACACCGGAATCGCTCAGTTAACCAAAACCCACCAAGCAAAACCACCCTCCAGGCCCACATGGAACGGTACATCTTTTCTAGGGTGGCCACTGCTCCATACTGCTCCCGTCAGACACAAAGCATTGAAAACACGAGCCTTGTGATCCAAAGCTTCTTTCAGCAGGCTGGAGGCGCACGCAACCCCCGGAACTAGACGTAACCTGCTGTTGTCCCCGATCTGTTCATTGCATTGCACCTTCCCAGAAGTACTATGAGTTGAGGGTAAAGGGTGGTTCCTAGCAAAAGTCACTATAACCTTGTTCTCTTTTGAATCCAGTTCTTGTTTCTTGATGTCTACCTCGGCTGTCACAGCTTAAAGTGATAATAAGACGCATGCTGCTCTCACATACTATAAGCAGACGTCTTTCTCAACTTTGAGGGGCGGATGAAGCAGTTGTCTATCGAACAATGCGATGGCGAGGCTTACGAAAGAGCTCATACTCAGCAATGCTGACCAATTACAGCCTTGATGAGGGCCGCGAAAGTGTCCAGGAGAAAAGAACGAACAATAACAGTCGAGGACGCAACGCCCTTTCTGTAGAAGAAACCTAGCAAACAAACAACATCAAATAACAAACTATACAGGCACACATTCCTACACAACACCATTTTGCCAATTATGTCATGAGCATACACTATATAAGCATTCAATGCCTAGATTCCGCAAAGGCTCTTAAGCCTCTAAGCGAAAAGTAGCCGCACTGAAACCCAAACTGGAAGAGAACACACCAGGTGGCATCAAAACAGCTGTCCTTACATATACCACTCTACCAGATGTCTACCAAAATCAAATCTACCATATGTGCCTCCTTGCTCTGCTTAGGTGCTACACCCCATATACCTGCACCATATGTCTCTACCATATGTGTCTCTTGTACCAGATGTCCACCATATGTCTACCTGTGCCATATGTGCCATCTGTCTGCCATCTGTGTCTCCGAGGCGCCGTTCGCGGGGCCGGCGCACCACTGCCGCGCCCAGGGCGAGGCCCCGTCCGCCTTGAGCTGCGCGGAGGGCGGCACGTAGCCCCGGGCGCTGCCGCACTGGCCCGGGAGGCACCCGGCCGCCGCCGCCGCGAACAGCTGGTACTCCTCCAGCGTCTCCGGCTTGGGGCAGTTGCACCTCAAGCAGCGGTGCTTTTGCGCTCTTCTTCTTTTCTTTGCCAATTCTTTTCAATTATTTCCCCTTCCCATTCTAACTCGCTGGAGTCGCTAGGAGTGCTTTTCCAATTCTTTCCCGCCTTCCCCTTCCCATCCTTCCCAAAAGCCTGCCCCAAAACCCGCCTGCCGCACACCGGGTTCCGAGCAAAGCACACGGCCTTGCACTTGGGGCAGCTCCAGTCCCCGGGCTGTCCTGACATCCGAATCCGGGCTCACCACTTCTTGGCACAACTTGCGGAAGTGAAACTCCACACATGTTGCAGTGATTTGCAGTGGGGCTCACAACTTCCGCATTGCAGCAAAAGAACCGCACATATGGGTACCAATATATTGCAGTGAACCAGAACATGAGCCGAATATGAGCTGCGTGCCATCTCATGCCCGAATGATTCGAGTCCTGTCGGGGACTGCATCGGGTTCTCCTCCTCTTTTGGCAAGGGGGTGCCATAGGTGCCAGCCACAGGCCGCCGCGCCCCGCAGCCCTGGCACTGGATGTCGCCTCAGCTTGGAAAGCTCCGTGGACACAAGCACAGTACTCACCTGGCCCAAGGCACGCGCAAAATTCACCTTCTTGCAGAACTGGCAAGGCCAGTCTCCAGGATTCTTGGCATTGGGGCCAGCAAGAGCCAGGGTGGTCACAGCCATGGCCATTTGTGCAGCCATCCGGGTGCCAGAAAAGCCCCAAAGGAGGCGAAAAGCTGGAGCCCCCGTTGCACAGTTGGAAACGAGATCTCTGTCCTTCTGCGTGATGTGTTTTTTGTATCGGCGCTTCTTGCTGCTTCCTGTATCGTGAATCCCGCGCAGCTTTGCCTGACTCTGGCATTTGTGGGCGTGCCCTAATTCCCATCTGATCCCCTCCCAAAACTGGAGCTGCATGCTGTGGCCTACCGGGCAAAACCAAAGGCAGCGCGAGCATCCAACAATTTGCACCCGAACGAGCGGTGGCGCGCGCGTCTCAGAGCCGGGCGCTGACAAGGCCAAGCTCTCCGAAGAGAGCTCCGGGCCTCAAAGAATGGAGAACTTTCCCGGCCGCCTCACTATGCCTCACTCCCCTCACTTGCCGCTTTCCTCGTTTCGCTTCTTCGTTTCGGCGGCCCGGGCGGAAGGCAGCCACCAGCTCGCCGCCCCGGTTGCGCCTCGGACCGCCCTCTTCACATCCTCGCGCGTTCCCCACGGGCCGCGGCAGCTCGTAGCGGCCCCAGCCTGGCCAGCCGAACAGCGAGGACCGTTCGCTCCGAACGCGCACCCCGCCGACGCAACTCAGCCGACCCCCGCGTAGATCCACAAGCGCCTTGTGCCCACACGCGGCAAAGAACAAAACACACAAATACCGTGAAGTACTCATGAAGGCCACAGTTGAGCATTTAGCCGCGAGATGCCGTCAGCCAGCAAGCTCACCCACCAAAGATCGCCACATTTCCGGGGTCCGTACTGCCTTGTGCCACTTGGTCGCCTCGCTGGCTGTGGGCCTCAGGGCTGCAGGTTATGCGCCTGCAAGGCCGCGGCATGTGCTGCCAAGGGCGCAGCCGTGCACGCAGCAGCACGATGCGCGGAGGGCCCTCCAAACACGTCTGTCCAGTCTTGAAAGGAAGCGTGACCCCAATCTCATCAGCTCATCATGCCCCGCTCTAGGTAAACTGTGGGGCTACGATGGGCCATGAAGTGCCGTGCTTTTTCGAAATCATGAAAATGCAACAGCTACGCTTCCGTTTCTAGATCGCGCTGGAGCAACTTAGCTCGCCACCCAGCATCCTGGTATTGTCACCTGGGGTGCAACATGAACGCAACGGGCCTTGTTGACTGTTTGACTGAGTCCAGTGCCCTCATCACAATGACGAGGTTCCTTGCCAACACTGCTCCTCTCACCTGACGATGCTCGGGCCACGCCAGGTGACGCGGACGGAACACGACCCCGGGCGCCCAGCCCAGGATGCCAAAAGCCCGCGCTCCACTGCAAACTCCTCATCCTCCCGAGCGGCTCTCCCTCGGGCCCTCGGCAGTCCCGATGCCAACAATGCCAAACACATGTCCTGCAAAGCGCATTGGTTGAGCAGCTCTCCTGAAGGCGCGGCGGCACGGGCGCATGCACAAACACCGACTCTGCGCCTCTCTGCGCGGTCTCCTGCCTGTCCCGTTGCTCGAATCGCCACATATACCAACAGCACTGCCATGACTCAAAGCTGGAGGTCCGGGCTTGTGATTCTTCAGGTCGGTTGGCGACATCGTCCTAAGTGCCCGTCAGCCGACATGTGCACCGTGTATTTCCTGAAGAGGGCCTAGCAATCACCGTTCACGTGGCCAAAGGCAAGAGCCAAAATGGCTTAAGTGACATGGACAAAAGTGACAAAACTTCTATAGCCGTTCGCGCCACCATTAACCACTCGGCGGGGCGTGATGCGGCTGGTGTCGTCGCCCTTTTCCGACTGGCCCTATCCGCGTGGGCTGGCCTTGCAGGCCATGGGCCAGGCGCGCTCGGCGTCGCCCGGGTGCGACACATGCGACACGAAAAGAGCGTTGCTCAAGTGCCGAGCTGAAAAAGTCATTCAGGCGAGAAACCGCGAGAAACAGAGGCCATTGGCATGCATGCAACGCATTTGCCTTCCTGAGGCCATCCTTGCCAAAAGCAAACACTAGCTATGGAAGGCTGAAATGAATGTTGGTGGATGTGTTCTGTGCGTTCAAACAAGCTACACTGAAACTTGGCAGGCTGTTGTGAGCTACTGCCTCCTTCAAAGTGTTGGCCCCTTCGGTGAACAAAAGCACCCTAAGGCACTATGGCGCACGCCGACCCGTCTCACGCTTCCAGCAAGACGGCTTCCTGGTCGTTGAGCTTCTGTTCCTTGAGGCGAGTCTTCCCTCTTTGCTCCGGCAGGGCATGCTTTCAGTTTTATGTGGGGGTTCTCAAAATGAAGTAATGGGAGAACGGGTTTGATTCCCCTCGTGTGGGGATGTGGAGCGTGGAGTGTGCTGTGCGTGCGTGGTGTTGTGTTGGGTGGCGCGTGGTGTGGCGTGGTATGGTATGCGCATGCGCATGCGCATGCGCGCGGGTGTGCGTGTGCGTGTGCGTGTGCGCGTGGGTGTGTGTGTGTGTGTATGCGTGTGGGCGTGGGCCTGTGTTTTGTGTTTGTGTTCGTGTTAATGTTTGTGTTAATGTTTGTGTCTGCATTTGTGTTTGTGTGCGGGTGTGTGCGGGTGTGTGTGTGTGTTGTGTGTTGTGTGTGTGTGTGTGTCGTGTGTGTTGTGTGTGGTGTGTGTGGTGTGTGTGTGTGTGTTGTGTGTCGTGTGTGTTGTGTGTGTTGTGTGTGTGTGTTGTGTGTGTTGTGTGTGTTGTGTGTTGTGTGTGTGTGTTGTGTGTGTGTTGTGTGTTGTGTGTGTTGTGTGTTGTGTTGTGTTGTGTTGTGTTGTATTGTGTTGTGTTGTGTTCTGTTCTGTTCTGTTGTGTTGCGTTGGTGTGTGTGTGTGGTGTGTGTGTGTGTGTGTGTCTGCGTGTTTGTGCCTGTGCCTATGTCAGCCCATGTTTTTGCCTGTGTGCGCGCCAAGTTTGTGTGCATGCAAGCACGTGCACGCAAGCGCGTGTGTGCAAGTGGACGTACCTGCACCCTACTCTCCTAAGCGGGAGTTTAGCACAGTGTGTGTGTGTCTATGTCTGTGACCGTGCCTGCGTCTGTTTGTGCGGGTGTGTTTGGATGTGTGGCTGTGTCTGTGTCTGTGTCTGTGTGTCTGTCTTTGTGTGTCGGCGCATCTGCTTGTCTGCTTGTCTGCTTGTCTGCCTGTCTGCTTGTCTGTGTCTGCGTGTTTGTGTCATTGTGCCTGTGCGTGCTTGTGGGTGTGTGTGTGCGTGTCATGATGTCTGTGTGTCTGTCTGTCAGTGCATCTGTGTGTCTGCGTGTCTGTGTGACCGTCTCATTTCTGTCTTCATGTGTGTGTGTGTGTGTGTGTGTGTGTGATTCCGTGATTGTGCGTTGGTGCTGGTGTTGATGCTGTTGTTGGCGCATTTGCTCGTGCAGGTGAGTGGGCATGTGAGCGAGCGTGCATTTAGGTGTGGGTTGCAGCCCTGAATGGCGCTGACATGCTGCTGGGCCACGAAGTTACTGCCCAGAACCTCGCCCCCGCCGAAGGCAATGGGCGTCTTGCCCTTCACGCCCATGGGGTCCTTGGGCACCTGAACTCCGATAGGTCCGATAGGTCCGATAGGTCCGATAGGTCCGATAGGTCCGGTGCCCGAAAACCTGTCAGGCCGCGCCATTTCGCCAAGGCACAAACTCGTCCTTCTTCTTGAGGATGGATGGGTCAATTTTCTTCAAACCCTTAGCGCATGGCTCTCGAAGGGCAAGAAACTGGCTGCGCAGTCCACTGCCAATTGCTGACTGAGCTGCCTTGGTGGGCTCGCCTGCTGCCTTGCAGGCCACCTTGGCTGCCGATTGTCTGCGTGCGAGGTTCCACGCGCCATGGTCAGTTGCACTGCGTGATCGGCTCAATCAGGCTCAATCAGGCCCAAGTGCAACTTCCGCAGCCAACTTCCCTGCGAGGACGGCGCCCTCCATGCTGCCGAGGAATTTCCTCAAGGTCGAGGCGCGCAAGAGCGCTCACAGAGATGCGGAATGCGGAGGGCAGGCTGGCTCGTCCAATCACCTGCGAGCGTAAAGTTCTTGATCGGGGTCTCCTGACTTTGGCGCTGAATTCACGGATCGCTTCTCTAGCCTCGAGCTCCCCATCCTGCGAGGGTCGGAACTTGTTCCGGCCCGGGATGGCCGCATAGACACTTCTAGGCACCTGAGCCAGCGCAGCACTCAGGGCATGGATGGAATGGCAGCGTGCGCCTTCACCACAGCATGCTTCACGAGCTTTGCTCCGCCTCAGTTCCCAATCCAGAAGCAAGCACAAGGTCAGAGAAAGGGCCCCAAAGTTGGATAACATAGTACCCATACATGCTTCCAGAGTTTTACGCCGGGAGGCCATCCGGCAGCTGCGGGCCAATCTCTGTGGGGAAGAGCCGCTCCATCTCCTGGCGAAATGTCGAAATCTCCCGGATCCGACTCTCCGTTTGCTCCGCGCCTTCATGGTCGCCTGGATAATCTCCTCATCACTCTTGCCCATCCTCAGGTCACAACTAGTAACTGGCAACGCCTAGCGGCCCTTCAGCGGCTAAGAGTCCAGTTGACACTGCCGCCAGCGATGGGGGAGCAAGGCGCAAACACGAGCTCGAGCATGGACTTGTCCTGCCCAAGCCCCGTTGCCAAGTCTGCAAGTGGCCCGAATGCGGACACCTGAAACACTGAGCTTTAGCCTCGCCTGATCCTCGTACTCCTTGCCTGCAATGGCCACCACATGCAAGTGTTCAAGTTCGCAACAAGGCCCAGGGCAAAGCCCACAGCCCATGACCGGTTTACAAGGGCAATGGCTCAGGTGACATCTCAGACTCCATTTCTGCAGAGGCGCAGCAGGTGCTCATGTCAGCATACACGGAGAGCAGAGGACTACGGCTGAAGCAAAGATGGTTCACGTTGAGAAGCCTTGGGGCACTGCATTTCGCCCTTTCCCACGAACCAGCCCCCAGACGGCACCCGGTGACGAGCCAGGAGGCTTCCTGTCGAACCACAGGTGGATGTTGATCACGGGGATGCCCTCCAGCTCATCGATCTGTCTGAAGAAGGGGTCCGTCGACCATGCGCGCGGCAGAATGCGCTTTATGATGTCGCAGGGCACCTGCATGCCATGCAACGAAGCGGGCGCCCAACAAATTCACGCGGTCCCACACCTTGCATTAGTAGGGGTGAGGGACCAAACAAAAACTTTTTAGGCATCAAAAAACAACTCATTCTGAAGATCAAAAAAACTCATTAGGGATCAACAAAACTTATTCTCCTTGATTTACTATTAAAAATGAAAAATCCGAGGATCAACAAAACACTTTTTGGGGATCCAAAAAACAACTTATTCATTTCGTGGCAGGCGAAGAACTTTCGCAAGGTCAGGTACAGATTTCGTGGCAGGCGCAGCACTTTCGCAAGGTAGGCGCAATGCTTTCGCAGGTCAGGTACAGATTTCGCGGCAAGCGCAGCACTTTCGCAAGGTGCGGTACAGATTTCGCGGCAGGTGCAGAACTTTCGCAAGGTCAGGTACATATTTCGTGGCAGGCGCAATACTTTCGAAAGGTCAGGTACAGATTTCGCAGCAGACGCAGCACTTTAGCAAGGTCAGGTACAGATTCGCGGCAGGTGCAGGACTTTCGCAAGGTGCGGTCCAGATTTCGCGGCAGGCGCAACACTTTCGCAAGAGGTACCAATTTCGCGGCAGGCGCAGCACTTTCGCAAGGCACGGTGCAGAGTTTGACGCAGGCGCAGCATTTTCGCAAGCAGTGAAGAAAAAAATTACAGAGATATAAACATGAAGCAAAAGGGAGAAAACAGAGAGAGAGAGAGAGAGCGCGAGAAAGAAAGAAAGAAAGAAAGAAAGAAAGAAAGAAAGAAAGAAAGAAAGAAAGACAGAATAAAAGAGAGAGAGAGATGCTTCGAGGAAGTGATGATTCAGCAAAGGGCGCGTTAAGCTCTGTAAGCATTCTGAAAATCAGCGGGGGGGTTGGGGGGGGCGGCAGCCCCCCCCCCATGATGTTCGAGGAAGTGATGATTCAACAAGGGGTGCGTTAAGCTCTGTAAGCATTCTACAAATCAGCAGGGTTGGGGGGGCGGCAGCCCCCCCCATGACGTTCGAAGAAGCGATGATTCAACAAAGGGTGGTGATGATCGAAGAAGTGATGATTCAGCAAAGGGTGCGGTCATCTTTGTAAACATTCTGAACATCAGCGGGGGGGTTGGGGGGGGCGGCAGCCCCCCCATGATGCTCCAAGAAGTGATGATTCAACAAAGGGTGATGATGATCGAAGAAGTGATGATTCAGCAAAGGGTGCGTTAATCACTGTCAACCTTCTACAAATCAGCGGGGTGAGGAAGGTCAGGTACAGATTTCGCAGCAGACGCAGCACTTTAGCAAGGTCAGGTACAGATTCGCGGCAGGTGCAGGACTTTGCAAGGTGCGGTCCAGATTTCGCGGCAGGCGCAACACTTTCGCAAGAGGTATCAATTTCGCGGCAGGCGCAACACTTTCGCAAGGTACGGTGCAGAGTTTGACGCAGGCGCAGCATTTTTGCAAGCAGTGAAGAACAATTTACAGAGATATAAACATGAAGAAACAGGGAGACAACAGAGAGAGAGAGAGAGAGAGCGAGAAAGAAAGAAGAAGGAAAGAAAGAAAGAAAGAAAGAAAGAAAGAAAGAAAGAAAGAAAGAATAAAAGAGAGAGAGAGAGATGCTTCGAGGAAGTGATGATTCAGCAAAGGGCGCGTTAAGCTTTGTATACATTCTGAAAATCAGCGGGGGGGTTGGGGGGGGGGGGCGGCAGCCCCCCCCATGATGTTCGAGGAAGTGATGATTCAACAAGGGGTGCGTTAAGCTCTGTAAGCATTCTACAAATCAGCAGGGGGTTGGGGGGGGCGGCAGCCCCCCCCCATGATGTTCGAAGAAGTGATGATTCAACAAAGGGTGGTGATGATCGAAGAAGTGATGATTCAGCAAAGGGTGGGGGGCCATTGGCAACAAAGGGTGATGATGATCGAAGAAGTGATGATTCAGCAAAGGGTGCGTTAATCACTGTCAACCTTCTACAAATCAGCGGGGTGGTTGGGGGGGGGTCCTTCCTTCCTTCCTTCCTTCCTTCCTTCCTTCCCCCCATAGGAATGAGCATAATTTGTTTTTGATGCCTAATAAGTTTTTGTTGATGCCTAAAAAGTTGTTGTTTGATGCCTATCCCTTGCACGGCCAAGCAAACAAGCTCAAGGCACAGAGGACACGTACTCGTCAGCCACGATGTGTTCCCCATCTCGAAGCAAAAATGAGCTGACCGAGCCATCCGCGTTCGTCTCAATACCTTTCCGGCAGTCCACATGTCATTTTGATGCGCAGAGATAGGCAGAGGCTCCACACAAACAGCGCGAGCGCTTTCAGAGCGCCATGGCAGGCAATTCAGTCAAAGCTGCTTGCAATGGGCTTGTCACACAGCACCTTGCCCCCACGCGCTTCGATGTACTGCTTCAGAGGCTCGCAGAGGCGCTGGGTCTGATTCCCATCGATGAAGGCCATCTGCAAACCTCGGCATGGGAAGTCCAGAATATAGAAACATATAGAAACATAGGAGCATAGCATGGACTTTGGGCTTTGGCAGTTTTTTGGGGAGGCACTCGAACCGCGCTGCGCTACAATTCATTGTGCTCAGCTCGATGAGACACCCTCTGGAGGGCCCAAGAGGAATCACGGGTTCAAGTGGTCCAATTCGAAGCCAGGTCATGCCAAGTCTGCCAAGGCTCCGTCGGTTTCATTGAGGAACCTGTTCATTGCAGTAAGGACCACCGTCATGGAGAGTTTCTCCGGGTCGATGAAATCCAAGGCCTTTGCCATGGCAATGAACACCTCTGTGTTGATCCTGCGCGCCAGGCCCGGGTTGCATGTCATGTTGCCGGGGGCTCCGGCTTGCACATGAGAGCACGCACAGCAGCATAGAGTACCTCGCCTGTCCGGCATGCCATACTTTTCCATGAAGTTGAAGACCTCAAGTGCGAGTCTGCAACGACCGGAGACCAGATCCCGGCCGAGGAGCCGAAAGCTCATCTTGGAGGTCGATGAACTTCTGACCCTCCACCAGCATTGGCAAGAGCGCCGGCGCCGTCTGCAGCTTCTCCGGCAGGGTCAGCATCTTCCTCGGGATATATTGCAACAGCCAGTTCAGGAGGCATATGCTTCCCACGCTTTGCCACGTTTTTGCCACGCTTCTGGTTCAGAAGGATAGAAAGGCCAAAGTTGAAGGGAGCGGGGATGCCCTCGAGGAAATCGAAGGTGGTGAACTCTCCCGGAAGCTCCTCACTTTGAGAAAGCTTGCGACATCTTGCGACAGCCAAGCGGGTGCAAGCAACGAACCCAGCGCCCGCACCTGCATGGCAAAAATCATCTGGTGTCGCTTCCATTGCAGACGGTCTTCAATGTCAAGCTCCGAAAAGAGGTTCATCCTTGCCAGCGCCATTGGCCCCGGACGAATGCACACTGCTTTGTTTTCTCCTCGCAGCCCCCGACAAACATACACCTCATGCATCTGAGCATCATGTTGGGATAGGCACCGAAAAAGATGTGGAGGCCTGGCCGACAGAGCCACAAACATCCGCAAGCCACAAGCCAAATGCAGCCGGGATTCCAGTTTCGATCCAGTCCCCATCCTTGTCTTTCCAGGCTGACACCTTGCCACCTTGGAGAACATGAGTGGGAATGCACAAAAAGTCATGCTGTGGAAACGGCCAGGTCAGCCAAGCCGCCCAAGCAGTCCCGGGCCTCGAGAACAATTGGCTTGTGCCCAGCATCCACCAAATACTTGGCGCAGGCTAAGCCTCACAAGCGATGGGACCGATGGGACTTGAGAGCTGCTCTTTTGATGTCTGAGGCCGCTGCCGGACAAACCACCCCCAATAATCGCAACCTTGGCACGTAGCGAGCGGTGCAACTGAGGCATCTGAGGCATCTGAGGCCGGTGGCCGTTTTGGACTCGGCCCCCTTCAGACTCAGGAGCTTCCTGGACAAGGCCTCGCCCTCTCGATAGTTGTCCTTAGAGTGCGGAGTCTCGGGCGCTCTCTTGGCCTCTCTTGGGCCGAGCTGCTGTCTGGTCAATGCAGGACGGCTTGGGGAAATCTCGCGGGTCCTCCGCCTCATTGTTCGCTGGATTCACGGTCCTCGCAGTTTGGTGACGTGCCGAACCCGGAGTCTCTCACGTGTCTCACTGTCCTGGTGCGGGACTCCTTTGCACGCCGTGTGCTGCGCTTACTGCGTACACTCCGGCTGTGGCAGGCGGCAAGGCTCGCGGTGGTGAAGCCAACAGCAGTCCTAGGCTGGGCGGCGCTATGAAGAGGCTGCAAGGGGCACGGCGGTCATCGCATGCCAGCGCTCTGCCAATTGCAACCCGAGCATCCCCCAGCCAGGTGCTTCCCGTTGTGACTGGGCCTCAGGAAGCAAAGTGAGCAAAGCGTTTATCAAATCTCGCCCCCCCCCCCCTCCCGCAGCTCAACTCGCTGCCGAGCCGCTGGTCGAGTAGATGAAGCAGCTGGTGCAGCTGGCGCTGCATTGTAGAGGGCAGGTTGCACAAAGGTGACGCTCATGACCTTGCAAAGGGAAAGCATTGCAACAACAAATCGATGACCAACAGGGTCGCAATGCAGGTGGCAAGATCGGCAGCAAACATGTGTCATCCACTCGAAGCAGCATCAAGGCAGGGCATCGTTCTTGGGTGCTTTATGCTTTGCAAAAATGAAGCAGTTCCTTCCCTATGCATAAGCCGACGTGAGCATGTGTCTTCACCTGGTACCCGCTCACACTCTCGAATACGCGTTGGCCAACTGTCTGGAGCTACGTAAGGGCGCCTGTTTGTGTAGCTTGCGGGGGCTTTTCCTCCTTTCTATTGGCAACCCTGCCACAATGCCTTTGGGTGGCAGTGTTTGGTGCCTTTCCTCATGGGCGCTACTGTCTTTAGCAGGCACCGGCCCATGCTTGTGGGAGGACGACGGTTTGGCCCGCTGCCAGTTTACTGCCAGGGCCTGACCTGAAGAGCTGGTCCAAGGATCTCTCCCAAACAAGCCGGCTGGTTTGCGAAGGGGCCCACTTCAGCAGGCAGGGAGCATGTCGGAATAAAGTTCGCTGGGCTCCGGGCCTGCAAGCGGATTGAAACAAATGACGGGGGAGTGCGCTTCTTGAACCAGAGTGTGGCGCAAGTTGCCTGGAATGCTTGAGAGTTGGCGCAATACCAATGCCGCCCCAAACGATGTCGACAGCATGCATGCGCAGATTTTGGCATCTCTTGACGGGCCCGCATTTGCGGAGGCCCTGCGCTGAAACATCATGAGCTCTCAATGGGCACTGCCGGCGCCTGCCCAAGACAATGTCACAAGAAGCCCACCGGACGTGGGCTGATGGGTCTTGGAAAAAGGCACAGCGACGTGCTGCATTGGGCATCCCTTTTTTAGCCAGCTTTGTCGCACTTGGTCGCAAGCTAGTCCGAGGTCGCCCGCTCACTTCTTTTGTGGAGGTCAGTGGCGCATTTATGCCATGCCTTGGCAAGCTTCAAATCACGTACGCCTGCATCGCCTTTTGAATGCAAACAGCCAAGCAGCCCATGCTTCTGCTTCTCTCCTCAGGAGCGACTGACTCGGACAATCGCTGGGGATTTTTGGTACCTTCATCAAACAAAATCTGAAATCAAGAGACAAGACTGTCAGGCATCCAGCGCACCCACCTTGAAACGCTTTAAATAGTCCATGTCCATGTGCCCAACATTGACCAAAGAGACTGTTAATTGAACCGAAACATCGCCCTGCTGGCCACAGCAACAAACGCAACAGCGCAACCAACCCTGTCATCAGGAATTCTGACCCGCAGGCACTCTCGTCCCAGCAAACTATAGCGCCCCTCTCAGAGAGCGCTCTAATTTGTGTCATCCCAAGCTGCCCATCTGCCCCCCCCTTCTTTTGCTTTGCGCTTCGCCATGTCGCGCGCGCTTCCATTCGCATACATCTCAGAGGTCGTCCATGTCGATGGTCGACTCCTGCTGCTGCTTCCGGGCAGCTGCCGCGGCTGCCTTTGCCAATGGCCTGGACACTCCGGCCTTCGGGGGTGGGCCTGGAGGTGGGGGAGGTGGGCCTGGGGGGGGACCAGGGGCTGGGTGGGGCGCTTGGCGCCAGTTGTTCTCCATCATGGGCATGATGGGATTCCGCATGCCCATCATGGCCAAGGGACTGTTCATCACCATGGACACGCCCACCATCTGAGCTCTCATCATCATGACCTCTGGGGTCATGTGCTTTGTGTTGAACAAGTCTCGGTAGCTGATCTTCTTCTCCTTGCGCCTCCTCTTGCTACGACGCCTGGAGCGCTCAGACTCTGAGAAGCTGCTGGACCAATCAGACACGGAGTCCTCTCTCCTGCGTGCCGTCTTCTCCCTATCATAAGGTTGTGATTGCGTGTGGCGCACTTCTGGCTCACCAAGCAGCAGCGACTTCGCCCATGGCGCTTTTTGCCATCTCAGATGCGACTGCATGAAGGTAACCAGCATGTCTTTGGGCGGGCATACCTTGCTGGACAGTCTGCTGGAGATGTTCTTCTTCCAGCAGAACTGCGTCCACGCCTGGCGCCAGTCCTCGTCTCCGGCCCGCAGGCCTCGACGGATCAAGCGGGACATGAAGCGCAGGTCGAGATCTCTGAGCTCGGCCTCGGGCAACGGCGACGCTCCAGGGGACGGCGAAGGCGATGCGCCCAACGCGCCCAACGCACCCAGGCCCGGATGGCCCGGATTTGCCGGATTTGCCTGTGGCTTGCGCGCGGCGGGGGGGGCTGCCCCGGCCTTGGGCTTGGTGCCCACGGCCTTGTAGGCCAAAGCCGCCACGGCTTCCCAGCGCAACCGCACGCTGCCCTTGCCCACTTCAAAGGCATCCAGCCGGGAAAGCAGCTGCCGCAGGATGGCTGGCTGCAGCGAATGTGGCGGGCACTCGCGCAACGGACGACCCAAATCCCCCAGCTGAACTGACTTCGAGATCAGGAACTCCAGCAAGGCGCGTGCCAAGGGGCAGCCAGACATGGGCCACTCCTTCAACTGTAGCTGGAGGGCCTTCTTGCCGTCGCTGGGGGCCGATCTCTTCACGGCAGACACCAGTGCCACTTGAAGATCGTCCTTCATGTTCTCGGCGGCCCGCTGCGCCGCCATGAAGATCGTGGCGTTGTAGCAGGCCAGCCGGCCCTCGTGCCAAGTCTCGAGCACATCCCCAAGACCGGGAAGGACAAACAATCGGCTAGCAATCTTCTTGGCCAGGGGCATGATGGCTGGGTTGGCCAAGTGTGGCTTCACCAGCGGGCTGCCTTGGAGCAAGGCCCTGACTAAACTCGCAACCGCCATGAGGAACTTGGCTTTCACCCGTGCCTTGGGGCACTGTCTGTACCATCTGTGCGGGGGGCTCTCCACCTCCCGCAGCAGGTTCTCCAGGCCGCCCTCGTGGCACTCGCTGAGCCAGTCGTTGCACTCGTTGGTCCACTCCGCCAAGCGCCGCGCCACCTCCGCCCTGAGCGGTCGGAAGGCCCCCACCACCGTCTCCTGGTCCTCGGGTGGGAGCTTCAGCAGCAGCTCCTCCAGGCGAAGGAACAGCTCCGACGTGGCCTCCTCCTCCTCGTCCTCCTCCGGCCACGCCTGCGCCACAGCCAGGAGATCCTGCCAGCCCTCCAGGCCCTCGGTTTCCAGGCGCCTCACCAGCGCCTCCAGCCGCGCCAGCTCGGACTTGGCCATTGCATCAGCCCAAACGAGCTGCCCAAGAAAGCACAGGAAAGCACCGGAGAGCCCAAATCGGGCTTGAGCAACAAACCTGGCGGCGCCGTGGCACGCTAGCCAAGCGTGCATGCCGGAACCTGTTCAGGTGCACCAGACTTTGGGCAGTCTGTGATCATGCAAGTGGCCCAAAGATTGCAAGCTGAAGTGTGGAACCAGGAATTTCCAGAACAAAGCGCTGGAGCAGCGTAATGCACCGAAAGAACCTGCTGGACCTGTCAGACTCAAAAAGGGAGGCCAGCGGAAGTGATATCCCAAAACCACCATGAGAAGGCTTCGCTGTGCTCCAACGCAAATACGGGCCTGAAAGGAACGATTCGGAACGATGGCGAAAATCGACACGCATTTGCCTTGCAGTAATTCTGCGCACTCGATGCCTTCAAGGTCCACCAACCTCCAAGCTGGTAGTTCATGAGCCCAAGCTCGCTCACTGTTTTCCACGCGAAGGGCATCGAGCAGCCCCTGAGACCCCTTTCTGCTCAACTGTTCACACCCCACATGACCCCCATGACAGCGGCTCGTAGGGTACGGCACGTGAACCGGCCATTCGGCAATTTGCTCAAGCCGCTCCGGGGCATCTTAACGCTCGCTATGCCAGACCCTGCCATTGAGCCGGACAAGCATCAAATCATCAAATCCTTGGGCATCACCGTGACGCGCTTCGCACCGTGAGTCAAGGCACTCGTCCATGGCCGTCAACAAAGACTCCGCGGAATCCAGTGCCAAGAATGCTTGACTCTCCATGCGGAGCTGGCGGTGGCTGCCTTTTTGCTTTCTCTCCTCCCGCTCCTATTGCTGCTTTTCGGACACCTGCTTGTAAATGTCCTTCACTGCCCAGTGGAAGCGGTTGGAAATCAGCAGGTCGGTGCTGCGTGGGTAGTGCCGGATCTCAATCATGGCGACCCTTCCCTAAGGCACCTTGCTGTGCCACTTCCTGCCCTGCAATTCGCACCTCCGTTTGGCTCCTCTGCTTCCAGCTTCTGGTACAGTGGCTTTGGAACCATCTTGGACCGCACACCTTTCTTTCAGTCGCCAAACTGGCCCACTGGGCCAAATGCTGCCAGCAACATGCATTGCAATCGCAGCCAACCCCAAGTCCTGATGGGAACAAGGCAGGGCCCATACCCAGAATTTGCTGCTCCCTCTTAGGGTTGCTCAACAAATTCCAGATTGTGCAGCACGTCGACTCCCACTCCTGCCAAGGTGCTGAATAGCGTTTCGGGCCAGAGCTTGACCATACATCAGCCTCGCCGGGTCAAATCAGTCCCTTGCACTCCTTGCACAGCATCTGAATCATGCCGCCTGTGGGTGTCTGGCCGCAAACAACCGGTGTCATGCGACTGCCCTTGTGGCCCTTGTGGAAGCGGTCGCCGTCACCTATCACACTCCTGCCCAGGAAAAGCGGATGTTGTTCAAAAGCAAGCACTGCACTGCTTCTTCAAGGTCTGACCTAATTTGTGGCATGTTCGCTCCTTGCTGATCTGCACCATCTAAATCCAGCTTGGTAAGCTTCGTCCGCTACATCAGCATACCTGTGCCAGTCCATGAAAATCATAGGCTAGGGGACATGCAATTGATGTGCTGAGGCAGCTGGGTTCATGCCCTGTCCGCACCTGTGAAACGCGGTTGGCTTGGTCTGAACTGGTTGTAGCTCAAGCGGCAAAATGACCCTATGCAACACGTGGAGCGAGAGAGAGAGAGAGAGAGAGAGAAAGAGGGAGCAAAAACAGAAGATAGAGTATAAACTTTTTTTTACGACAGTTCTTGCCCGGAACACGGAACTTGGGAATCTATATGTTTGCGGGTTTCCCGCTCAGGCAGCTCAAGCACTGCAAATACGCCATGCATCTGGCAGAGTTGACAGCGCTTTTGACCGACAGCTGTTACAAATGTTGTCAACAGGTTCATGTCTCCGCCCGCCAGCGTGAACCAGCGCGAACCAGCTGCATGGCCCTATTCTGCCAAGACACCGGGCAGGTGGTCGTCAGCCGGCAGCACGCATGATCCCATGGCATGTCTCTCCAATCGGCTAGATAGATCTCTGGACCCAGCCACACGGCCGCAACCGTTGAGAATCAGGCCGATGTATGTGCACACCGCGCGTGCTCAAGCCCCAGGCCTTCAGGCGCAGGTGTTGCACCCAGCAAGTTCACAGCTACCTGGGTCACCCGGTCTGCAAGAAACACAAATAGATATGCTCTCTTGAAGGCAGCCTGCGGCATCATTGAATGGCACGAACCATCTGCGCTGTCTTCCTTTTGCGGGCGCTGTCGCACGCGTGTTGCATGCTGTCAAGGGCCGAATGACCCAAAGCTTCCTGGCCTTGGTATGCGCACGCGCATGCCGCCACCAACATGGCTTTGATTCCAAACTGACACTTCAAGAGGGAGCAACCACAAAACACGTCACAGAAACTCAGATCCGAGGGCCTGAAGGCTTTGCTAGCTACCACTTCGAAACGAAGGAGCTCAGCAAATACAAAGCTCAGGCGCCATGGGGCGCCGACTGCCGCACGGGGGGTGCCAGGCGGCGTGGCGATGCGGCTGGGCTGGCGAACTCTGCTCCTAAACTGCTAGAGAGCATGCACACCACAAGTACGTGCCACACCCACACGAAAACGTGCACAAACACGCAAAAACGTGCGCTACACACTTACCCCAAAAAAACGCACACGTGCTCGAAACCCTCACATACCCCACACGTGCACACACGCACACACTCACAAACGCACGCACGCACAAACGCGCACACACGGCCTTGCAGCTTTGCAGGTTTTGCAGTTGGGCAGACTTGCTTGGGCAGTGGACTTGGAAGCCTTGCAGCTTTGCGGCCGGGCATCTGGCAGAACATCAGTTGCCATCCATCTTTAGAAAAACTATGCTAGAGCTAGTAAGAGGTGTCAAAAAAAGTTGCCACAAGGGTGTATATTGCTCGGGACGAAACTGGGGCACATTGGTTCTGGATGACCGCACTAGAGGCACCCGACGCGACGCGGGACTGTGGGCCAAGGCGCAGAATTGGCTCGTGCGTCAGGCTAGCCAAGCTAGATCGCTAAAATGTTATTTTGCTCAGGAGTTTAGGCAAAAACGCGCTCGAACAACCAACAAGAAAACAGAAAAGACCATGAAAAAAGAAAACAACGCAAAGCTGGCCTTGGCAAAGGAACAACTCCAAGTTTGGGCCCTAGGGTTCATCTCACATCAATGTCCGCAGGCGGACACAGGGGTCATAGTAAACTGCGGGGAGCGCAGCACATCCTGGTATTTCCGAGCAGGAGAAGCAACGGTCAACAATGGACCTTCCGTGGGGAGAGAGAGAGAGAGAGAGAGAGAGAGTGAGAGTGAGAGTGAGAGAGAGAGACAGAGAGAGCCATGGGCACGCCCCTGAGAGCTGTGAGCTCCTCACGGGTGACCCCGCCGGCATCTACTACCACGGGCGGCACAGGCTTGTCGCCATACTCGGGTGAGCTGACCCGGCATCCGCAAGCAATGCAAGGCAAACGTCCGCCAAACGTCCGCACCGTCTATCCCTGAAAACAGTTGTGAAGGTGGCGAGCATGAAGGCGTAGACGGGTTGTTGGGTCCGGCATGCCTTCGTTTCAACATTGTAAGCCAGGAAAAGCCAGGAACAAACAGGCATTGCATCGCTTCTGCAGGTAAAGTCAAGTGATGAATCAGACTATTATCATGGAAGAGCTTCGTTGACACAAGTATCCACGAGGGGCCCTGTGCCCACCTGCGACTGCCTAGGCAGCACCTTTGGTCGTCAGGGCTTGCGCGCACACAACACACGGCACATACGAACCACACGCACACAACAAAAATGATGTCGCCCGAACCGCCCCCTGCTTTTTCGCAGTCATGTCGTTTTCGGTAACGATCGATTTCGCCTCAGCGAAACGGACACTGATGCCTCAACTCGTCAACATGAGTGCGCTCAAACCCTCACGGCGGCGCCTTTTTTTTTTTGGGGGGGGGGGGGGGCTTGTTGTTTCGCTAAGGCGAAATCACCATAGTCAAACTCCTTCCCCGGCAGGCAAAGCTTCGGGCGTCGCGCAGATATTAAAACTGGCTATGTCTTTCTGAACAAGTTGCCAAGGCGATAGAACACGGGGCGCTTCTGATTGGTGCGCCGCCACTCGGAAGCACAGCAGATGGAAGGCATTGCCGCGCTTACCACGCGCGTGACAAAAAGCATTGCTCCGCGCACGCAGTCAAGCGGATGCGCTTACCATGGTCGTGACGAAAAGCATTGCTGCAAGCATGCCGTCGGGCGGATGTGCTTACCAGCATCGACGAGAAGCGTGTGGCGCTGTGAGGGGCCGGCGCCTGACCACGGCCTGAAACCTGTGAACAAGAAGACTCCAGCAAGCTGTTGACCAGAAAAACACTGTAAAGACACAGGGGGCGGTTCTTGCGCCGGCACCCGCAAACAGCGCACACACACACACACAACTCGCACCTATGCACATGTACACACCTAGACAAACTCACCTACATGCTTTTCTTGGCTCAAGAAGGATTTACATGAAAGTTACGTCTCGGACATATTTAGGTAATCTGCGACCCGACCTGATCAGGCCTGTGCATGTTGACTCCGGACTATCCCTGATTCGTGCTCCTCTGCCGTCAGCCGGCTCGACACCTCCTAGCCGGAGCCGCAGGCCAAACACACCAAAAAGGCACAAGCCAAGCCAGAAAGCGGCATTGCTACGGCTCCGTCCTCTGGCTGAGCTCTGCCAGGTCAGTTGAGGCCTTTCCTTTAAGCCCGAGGCCTCTAGCAGGGCTTGCTCCTGGCGCGGCCGCGGATCACCGGTTTCAGCTGGGCAGCTGGGCCGAGGGCTCGCTCACGCGTTCTCCTTGCGAAGCAGCTTGGACCGCATCTCCGCCATCTCACACTGGTGGCTGCGCAACGAATTCTCGGCGTCCTTCCGAACACTGGGCATGGCACCCTCCGGCACCGGGAAGCACCAAGCAAGAGCCAGTCCGGGCCAGTCCTGTCTCCTTTGGAGCTCTTCTTGCCAATTCTGCTGTGCCCGAGCCGCCTCACTTCGCACCGTCGAAAGGGCTGCATTGAGCTGCTTCTCGAGGTTGCCTGGTGCGGTCCCCTGAATTCACTCCACATCCTACACGTTGAACGTGTCTTCCAACTGCCCGTCAATTCCCCTTCTCCTTTCACCTAGTTGTCTCCCTTAAGACCACTTCCTTCTTATTTCCGGGGCATTTTCGGAGCGTGTCCGTTCCATGTCTCCCCTTTTGCGGAGCCTCGCAAGGCGTCCATGGCAGCGTCCATGTCGCGCTTGGCGCCCCGCAGCTGCACCTCCAGCCGCTGCACCGCCTCCTGTTCGCGCGGCTTCGACTTCTCTCTTCTCCCTTCTTATCCTCCTTCTCTCTTCCTCTTCTTACTTCTTCTTGCTTCTTCTTGCTTCTCATCTCCTTTTTCTCTCTTCTTCAAGACGTCCCGGGTTTCGGTTTGGGTTTTGGGTCATGTTCTTCCGTCGGCATCCCGGCAAGGCAAGGCTCAAGGGCCCGTCCTCACGGATGCGCACCTCTGAAGCCAGGCCCTCGGCGGCGGCATCTGCCCGGAGCCGCAAGGCATCGAGCACCTGGCACGACCGCTCTCGGACGGACCGACCGCATATCGCGTGGGCTTCTTGGGCTTGCCATTCCGACGAACCGAAACACGGCGCTTGACTTTGCAAGAAATTCCAGACTTGGAGTCTCTTCTCCTTTCTGCCACGGTAACATAGGGGCGCCGGAGCTGCCCCTTTCACCGGTGAACCCAGGCTTGTTCAAACTAAGTGGCTGCTTCTACATCTTTGGGCCAAGTGAAGTTCCCACTGAACACGATTTAGGAACTCCCTCGGCAATCCGGCATCGAGAAAAGACAAATCAGTTCTCATCTCAAACATTTTGCCAGAACATCCGAAATCGCATCCAACGCAAAGAAGTCACTATGCACTAAACAGGTGACATGCACACGACTCATACGAAAGAAAGTTCCAAGTCACAGTCGCCACAACCCTCCTCCTTATCTGGGCACCTATTGAAAAAATAGGCACTAGCAAAAGACAGTGGCACGACATTTCGGCCCCAAGCACGTGCGCCCTGTACCTGCCTGCTCCTTGGTGGCCCGCGAATCTGCAGCACTGCAGGTACTTTGCACGACCTCAACGGAGTATGATGGCACGTGCTGGCTCTTCCACACTCTTCCCACATCGCAGCCTCCAGCTGGCTGCACAGTCCATCCACCTTCAGCGTGTCAGCTTGCTTGAGCCATGAAACTCATGCCAGTCTCTGGCCTTGACCGAAAGCAGTCTGAAGCGATGCTCCCAGTCCGGGGTGTCATGCCCCTGCGGCTTGCTGAAACCGTGTAGCTTGAGTGATGAAACGGTGGAAACGGTGGCCTCCAGGCTTCTACTGGCATTGCCCACCTGTGAGTACGAGGTCTGACATGGTCTGACATGCTCTCAAGCTGAAACTGAAGGCCTTCACGTCGGTCTGCAGCCGTGCCAGCTGTTGCTTCACAGCCGTCTGCTCGCGGCACAGCATGTCGAGCCCTTGGCAATCCCGCACTTTTCCCGGCTTCAGCAACCACTCGAAGCGATGGAGGGTGTGAAGGCACGCTCTAGGCAGCGGCGTGTGACATGCTCTTCTGCAATTCGCACCTGCCCAAGCAAGGCAACAGCTCAAGTAGCTCCAAAAAGGCCGTACAGCTGCCTCTTCCTTTTCTGGTTTCGCCGCTTGCCATTGCACCTCCGTGGAATGTGTGCTCTCCGCGCTCGGAAGCGAGAGACCCCCCGCGCCTCGCCCAAGGCCTTCCCGGCTTCAGTCTCCAAAGCCCGGCGTCGGCTCTCTGCACAGCGATCCCAGCGGTGCAAGAGGCTCTCCATGGCCTGACGCGCTGGCCCCATCCTCACATTGCACATTGCACATTGCACATGACGCATGCACGATCATGAACGATGGTGAATATCACATATTGATGCATCACCTCTGTATATATATATATATACATGTATATAATATAGGTACATGTATAGATCTGTCTATTGTCCAAAATGATCTATAATGCCCTGTAGCATCAAACACATTTGCACACTTCGCCTTGCACTGCTGGTGCTCCAGGTCTTCCAGCTGCTCATGCGAAGCCTGGCCCACAAGACACAGATGGACACAGACTCACAAGGCTTCCGCCGGATCGGAGCTGCGCCGGAGCCTTGTACCCGAGCTCCTTTCGAACGCTGGCGACCAAGTCGGTGATCGCCTGCTTTTCGTAGCTAATCGCATCTGATAGCATCTGATAACTCGAAACCTGGCACGTCGCCTGGTACTGATCCGAGAGGCCATGCACGTGCTTGCCGACGGCAGCAAGTTCCTGAAGCCGGAGCAGTGGCCGGAGACGCGGAAGCCTTGCCCTGCCTTCTGGAAGCTCTGCTTCAGCTCGTGGACCTCCCGCTGGGAGGCGGTGCCGCTCATCCTCTCCTTTTCACATGTCATATAACGCGCACACATGGCGCGCACATGGCATACGACGCGCGTGGCAGTCGGCACCACTTCTGCCTGGAGGCATTCCAGGCCAAGCCAATGCTCACGGCTGTGCTGGGCGAACTTCTCCTCCAGCTCCTTCACTTTGGAGCCTCGGGGCTCAAAACATCAAGATCAAATGCTTCGGCTCAGCCGTGAGTGGCATCCCATGGCATCCCTTGCAGAAACCAATGTCCCCAGCCCTGCTTTTGAGATGATTTAACATGCAGGGAGCAGCATTGCTCACTCTGTGTAATCCCAGTTCTGGCGCCTGTCGGACGTTTGATATTTGCACAAGCTGACACGTCTTAATGCTTTACCGTTGCTGTCTTACCTGAACCACGCTCCCCTGAGCAGCTTGTACTTTTGCAAGGAGATATTGCGCGCCGCGTGATTTGCCGTTGCAACGGGGCAGCGCCAGGCCACTCATGTCAGGCGTAAAGTCTTCGACGGCGTCCAGGCGTCTGCCACGGGTGCCACGGCGCGTCTGGGGCGCCCGGGCTGGCCGTCTGCGCCTCCAGCAGCGCCGTGGCGAAGCTCGAGGCCCTGGCGGAGGCCGAGGCCTCCACGGCCGCCGAGAGGCTCGCCTCGCCTGCAAGCGCCGGCAAAGGGAGAACACGCGGCAAAGGGAGAACACGCGGTCCAAGAGGAAACAGCGCGTGGGGAAGTGGCGACCTTTGACCTTTGGGAAAATGCCATTGGAACAGGGCTGTGGGGAATGACCACTTCTGTGATGCAACAGAAAGGGCTTTCCAAAGACTATTGTGTTCATAGAAAGGGGGATTCCCTTGTGTCACAGAAGTGGGGAGAAACCCCTTGATCCCACAACCCTGCATTGGAAGAATGCCACAGAGATGGTGACGGATGGTAACGGTGCGTTGGCCTTCATCGGGGAACTCCCGCACCCAATCGCCAAGGCCTTGCAAGGCATGCGCCGGCCATTCACCACGACTTTCAGCCCCGGGCCAGGGGAAGAACTCGGGCCACTTTCCAGGTGAGTCAGCGCCGCCTGCCGACTGAGCGGAAAACCGGAAATCAACTGGCCGGCTACGCCTCCCAGTACCCGGCCATGGAAGCTGCTCCCAGGGCATGGCCCAGGTCTTTGGCCAGGCCATCCTGAAATCCAGGCGTCGCATCGTTTCCCTTTCAAACATCTCTCAACGAAAAGCCTGGTTGGAGAGGTTGGCCCGGTCCAAAGTTGCGAAGTCCTGCGTTGCAAGACTTCCAAGAGCAAGCTTCTTCAGACAGCGCTCTACACAACTTTTTGCGACCGTCGGGCGAAGTTGCGCCGCCTGCCACCCATGAGATTCCTCCTTGGACGTGGCATTTCTGGACTGGAAGGATGGTGGCTCATCCCCACCTGGGCTGTCAACGCTGCCTTCCCAAAAATCATCTGACCCCAGCAGCTCCAACCAAAAGGCTTGCCCAAGACTTCAGGAAGCTCCGTGGCTTCGACAAGTCAAAGCATGCGGAGGCTGCACTGGGGCGCCCACACTTGCGGAGGTGGCGCCACGCCACACAAAGCTTGTCGTGTGGCCGGTGCCTGAAGATGACCTCAATCCAACCCTCGCAGGGCCCGCAGGCCCGGGCCCCGCAGGGCCCCGCAATGTGAAAAGCTTTGACCATTCAGACGGTCTCCTCAAATCTCGAGCATCTCGAGCCTCAATCAAAAGCCGCTGGCTGCGCCTGGCAGGTCTGCGCGCTGTGGTCCGCGTCGCTCACCACGCCGACATCGCCCGCCGCGAAGTCCTGGAAGTGGCGGCCCTCGGCCACGCAGACCTCGAGGCATCGGACGCTCCCTCGCTCCCTCGCTCTCTCTGACTCCCTTGCTGTAAAAACTTCTTTTCCTTTTGAGGCGCTTTTAAGGCGCTTCAGGCAGCGACCCGGTCGCCCGTTGCGAACCCGAACCCACATCCATCCATTGGAGCGAGCCAGCTGAAAGCTGCAGACAGCACAAACCCATACAAACCCGACAGAGCACTTGCTCGCTTCACTCTGAGCTTGCATGCAAGGCAGCGACCACACTGACGACCAAGACCCTCGCGCCATTGTGCAGGAACATTAAGCCGGTGCCAGCTTGGCAAGCCTGCCATCTTCCACACGTCTCGACTTTGCATGTCTTCAGCGCCTCCCGATTCAAAGTCATCTCCACCTGCCGGGTGAAAATACAGAGTCTGCTCCCCAGGGAACTGAGAGCCCACGCTCGCCCACACGTCCACGTACAGGCTGCCTGGTGAGATCGAAGGGCAAAATGTTTGTGACAATGCCATCATGTAGCGCACCATGATGCACCATGGCATGAGGCATGACGCAAGTTCACGCCTGGCCCCACTTGCTGCAGATGCTTGGAGAGCACCTCGTCCTAGTGGGATGGGGCGAGCTGACCGAAGTACCTCTCTCAAGTTCTCAAGTAACCCATCCAGGCCACAGAGTCGAGGACGATGCGTCTGACTCGGCCTGCCAATGTCGGAAAATGTCGACATGTTTCGGACTCAGGTACCTTCAGGCCTTGAGGCTGGTCGCCGCACCGTAGCCGCAGCCACTTGGCGCCCCTCGGGTCTGTGCAGCTTCAGATTGTGTGGATGCACGCCAAGGCAGCTGCTGGCTGCCTTCTGACACCTCACCAGTGCACATTTTGGGCATGAAGCACATTGCCCCCCTTCAGCTCGTGCCCAGCAACACGTGCTCAAGTGAAGCATGCCCTGCGCTCTCTTATCTCAGCTCTCCGTGCGGCTCGCTACGAAGCATCAAGGTTGTCCATAAGAGCGCGCCATTCTCAGGTGGAGCGCAAAAAATCAACATTGAAAACCCCAAATGGGGCAAAACGTTTGACTTCACCCAAGACTCTTGGCAAAAAATACGGAATGCCTCCGCAGAGCCAGTTTCTGCAGCCTGCGTTCAAGTTGACCAAACTCTGACCCTTCCACAAGAGAGTTATTTAATGTGCTGATGGTGTTGATCAGGCTGGCTGCTGATGCTGGCTCTCTCAACGGCATATGAGTCCGATTCATTTCCCACTGAGTTGCCCGAAGGCTACAAAAAAAGTTGCAATGCCTAATGGGCTGCGAGGATTCTATCTTACAGGCTTAAATGGAACAGTACATGTTGGGCTCCAACAAATCCCCTTCCCCCTTTGGGGGCAGCCCATGGCATGTGGCAAGTGACAGGTCGAGGCCTTGAGGTTGCCTAAGGTTCGGCTTGGCAACCTCGCGCCGTCAAGCTATGCTGTGCGGCAAAAACTGAGCTGAACCAAAACTGTGTGCCCATCCCAAACGTGGGGCGGGTTTCTCTGAACCTGTCCCGGTCCCCGGGAGGTTCAAGACGGTGGCTTCATGGACGTGCGCTCGCCTAAGATTGCAAAAGCTGAAGATTGCAAGGCATCAAGGCACATCAAGGCACATCAAGGCACAAAGTAATTACAAAGAAGCGCTGCATGCAAAGGTCCAGCAGTTTGCCGCTGAGCCGCTCATCCGCGGAAAGGTCCCCTTGCTGTCTGACTCCCCTCCGGGAGTGATGCCGGAGGAAGAGGCCTTAGCCAACGCAATCTGAAAAGCAAACTTGCAGCTCGTGCGTGGGGTTTTCCAGCTGCTTAGTCACACACGCTTTGCCTGCTGGTCTGACAATTCTTGAATTGATAGATACGAGCAGCCTGCATGTACTTTGCAAGGGCACGCTTGCTACGGCTGGCATGGTATATGTACCAATGAGCTGCACCTGCACTCGCAATGGAAAAAAAAAACATATGGCATCCGCGCAAATGTAGCAACAAGCAGCTGCACCCTGTTCCATTGCTATGCGGTGTGCCGAAGACTGCATCTTGTGCCAATCGTACCCTGGCACTGTAGCAATCATACCCTGCGCCACACCAAAGAATATCCTTGGATCGTACCGATCACACCCTGTACCCTACATGTACGGTGTCAATCCTACCCTTGCCCCGAACAAGCCACACCCCTGCGCCGCAATTACTTGTAACTTGTGCGGTACCCTTCGTGCACTTTCGACCAGTTTGAAGAATCAACCCACATGCGCAAATGACGTCTATTTACATGGGTACGGGCGGTACGGGTCAAAATTAAACCACCAGGGGACCGCAGGTTGTAGTCCTTGTTTCCCGTTACTGGGGTTCCATTTGGGGCACTCGTTTTTGCCCCACACCCAAATGACCAAATGCATTGTGCCTGTTCTGACGGGTTCCGTGGGCCCGGCTCTTTCATGGACAGGGCGAGTTGAAGCGGCTGCTGCTGGCGGCGCTCCACGACCTCCTTCCACAGCTCGCGCTCGTGCTTCACACGCTCCTGATCGGAACTCCGCTTGGCATCGCTTGGCCATCCGAAGATCTCGCTCCCTGCCCCTTGTTTGCGGAGGCTCGAGTGATTTTCGCCCCCTGCCCTCCCTGTTCCCCGGCTCCAGTTGCGACTCGATGTGCTGCTGTGAGATCTGCAGCAGGCGCAGCACACTGTGGTCAGCCTAAGGCTGCGGGCCAAATGCAAAAGCTTTGCCCAAGCCGCCCTGATCACTCATGCCCACGCCCAACATTTCAGAACAGCCCGGCTGCCTTCTTCGCAATCATGTCCAAGATGTTCCGGAATCGCTGGGAACAGCGTTGTCGCCACGCTTTGTCCACCCGGAAGGCCAGTGTCTCTGCGCTCTCCTGGCAAGTGCAGCTCGTGCGAAACATGGACTTCTCGAAAGCCAGGTTCAAGCAAACAGACCCATCTGGCACCGCACTTGATCTGCCTTGACAGACAAAATTGTCATGTTTGTTTGTTGTGTCTTATCGTGCTTGTTTCTATGCTTGCGAATATAGACCTCATGCGGGGCCGCACATGCAAATGCACGTGAAATGCCAGTTCTGCAAGCTCTGATGCACACGCTCAGCCAACCTCGAGAAACGAAGCTCCTCCCAGCCCAGAAGCTCCACGTCCGCCTCACCGGCATCTGCTCCCTCCGCATCGTCGAACCGCGGGCCCGGGAAGACCCCGACGACTTGCGCGAACTTCACGACGCCTGGCGCTGTGCCAATCGGCGGTGCGGGCCGTTGCGAGCGCTGCCAGTGCCAAGCATTCCCCGCCCACACGCATCGCGAACCTATCCGACGCATGTGGAATAGGTGCGGCGGCCTTTGGTGAGCGAGGAGACGCAGTGCTTCACGTCTTCGAAGGGCTTCTCATTGACCTGGCCACCCGGAGGCACCGCATTGAATTCGCTTCAAACTGAAGGCCAGCATGCACGAATGCCTTGGCTGTCCTGCCTTGGTGTCCAGCACGTCATGGATTCCATCCAGCTGAGCTTTCATGTTCTGCGAATCCAGGTTGCGCTGCTTGTCCAACTTCTTGCAAGCCTCGAGCAAACGCTTTGGCAAGGTGCCACATTGTAAAAAGTGGCGGGCATCCGCATCGCCGCTTTTGGCCTTTGCAGCCCAGACACGTCCCCCACTTTCTGGATGTCAACCTCGTGGCTGGCGCTCTTCACGGTGAGGCCATTCACCTCTCCGAAGCGTCACGCGATATCCCGCGAGGCCGCCGACACCGACACCTCGGTGGGTGGGTCCCGCGACTCAGCGCCTCCTCCCGAAGCTTCAGGATGTCGCGCTTCTGCTCCCCGAGGCCTCCCTGCACCCCGCTCATGCCTCACTTCCGACATCGACATCCGCTCATGCGAACTCACGCACACTGCGATGCGAAGATGCGCGATAGATGGCGAACATTGGCGGATCATTGCGACACGGCGGCACTCGTGACCAGTGACTGGTCTTGGCGCGACTTGGCAGAGCTTAGCACTGGCTCTCACCGAGGGGCGCAGGTCCAGCGCGCCCAGGCGCCGAGACGCCTCTGCGGCCCGCAGCTCGGACTGCTGCTCCTGAAAAGCTCCGGGAGGAACCCGCTGGCTTACCCGAGACACTCGTGTGTGTGTGTGTGTGGCCCTGGCTTCATCTGGCACGCATTCTGCCAAGGCTCCACATCTCCCATCTTCTCCATGGTTTCCTGCTGCTTCTGACGGATGTCGTTCTTGACCCGTGCCTGCAAAAGCCCACTGGGATGCGTCTGGAAATCTCGTCGCATAGATGGTGAAAAGGTCGCTTGGTTGATCCACCGGACTTCCGCATTCTGAGAATTCTGGGATTCAGCGGCAAGTGCTATAAGCCGGCCAGCCTCTGTGTCGGCGAGGCTTCTCTCCAAGTCACTGCGCACCACAGCCACCTGCGCACTCGGCGCTCAGGGGATTTCAGGGGGGGATCTCGCGTTGGCCACGGGGGCCTCGTTGAAGCAGTCGCTGAGCGAGTTCTGTGTGGTGTGGAGGCTCTCCTCAGGTCGAAGCTTGGGGCAGCGCCGGCCTTTCTCCGCCTTTCCGACGCTTCCCGTCCTGGGTCGCAGAAAGGTCCTTGTTGGTGAAGTCGATGCGTCCGTTGAGAGCATTGATGGCCTGAGCTGGTGGGGGGTTGTCTCCAGCTGGCAATCAAAATTGCCGGGTGGAATTCAATCGAGTTCAAACCATCATCATATGAAAGTTAACCATCAGGATTCTGAACTCTACAGAAAAGGCTATGGCCAGGTCCAACGCCCAGACTTCGAAAGAAAGCTAGCTCTGCCTGCAGACATGTAGCGTGATCGGTGTCAGAGGCCAGCTTGGCTTTGGACTCTTCCAGGTTTGTCTCCACAGAGGTGATATCGTGCCGAATGGTGGCCAAGATCTCGTCCACCTGTGCTCCCTCTCCCTCCCTCTCCCTCCCTTTCTCCCAATTGCCAAGGCTTCCCAGATCTTCCCAGCCCCGGAGCACAGCCAGCCAGAGCCAATCGAGCGCGCCTTGCGGCGGCGTGCGTCGACATCCAGGCGCAAGGACGACACCATGTCGCGGACCGTCTTCACCGCCGCGTCGAGGTCGTCGTTCGCCTCGGGCCGAGGCAAGTGCCAGATGCACATCCCCAGCTTGGCCCGCGCCTCCTTCCAAGCGACATTGTCCACCTTCGTGTCCAGCTTGGCGGTGAACTCCTCAGCAACATCAAGTGAAATAAAACGAAGAAGCCAGGAAGCATACACTCATACACACGTGCACGGCACATGATGCACTGGGTCTGTGGCATTCTTGAGGTTGATCAGGTCTTCAGTCGTGTTGTCCTCCTTCTCCTGCATCTGCTGCAGGGTGTTCGAGACATCCTCCATCCAGGAGTCGTGGTTCTTGAGTGCTTCCTGAATGTCGCCAATGTCCAGGCGCATGGTGGAGATCTCCGCCGTCATGGTCGCCTCCACCCGCTGGCGGCTGGTGATGATCGAGTGCGTCGCGTCGACGCGGGCGCGCATCTCGTCCAGGTCCACGTTCACAGCGTCCATGGCGGCGGTGAAGTCTTCCATGTCCCGCTCGCAGGCCAACACGATGCGGCGGATGTGGTTCACCTCGCCCTTGCTGTTGGTCATCATGTCCTTCAGCTCGCCCACATCGAACTTCAGCTGATCCAAATCCTGGTAATGCGGAAAAAAATCGCACATGCCGGCATGGCGCGTGTGGAAGAGAGAAAAGTGAGTGCATGCATGCTTGTTGGCAAACCTGGCTGCATGCATCTGGCCTCTGCCATCGTGTCGAGGCCAGCGTCACCTCCACCTGCGCCGGCGCCATCCATTGGCTTCGCAGTGGAAGTGCCGCGCTGCACGTGGGAGAGCTTCTTATCAAAGTCGGTGGCAACGGACGAGAGCCTGGGATTGATTGGCGAACCACAGGCTCATACCAAATCATGCGAACAGCGATGCGGGGCCCAAAGGAGAGCTTGCGGATCCCTCAACTTTGGGGGGGGGGGGGGGGTGTCGCCAAGCAAAGCGGCTGGCTGGTGAGCTGGGACTCAAAGTCTTGGAGCCTCGTAGCAACCTGTCGTAACGGGCAAATGTGCGCGCATCACATCGAGCCATATGATGTCATATGATGTCGTATGGCCATGGGTCAAAGACCCCTACCCCCAGTGAACATCCCAATCCCCACTAAAATAGGTCCTAAAATGGGTGGTGCACCTGCCCCAAAATGGGATCCCATGGGTTTTGACCCGCAGCCATATGACGTCAAGTCAACGAGATCTCCGAGCCTTCTTCATGATCTGCGCCTCTGCTCCCTTCTTCAAGTCTTCGCCCGGGCCAGCCTCCACCTTCGCCTCTAAAGATGAAACCAGTTGCTGCAGCTCCTCGCAAAGCGGGGAAAAACTAGAACCAATCTCAACGTGACTCAACTGCTTTGGCGGCGAGCTGGTGAGCCGGCACGCACCTTCTTGTTGTTGTCCAGCTTCTTCGCCAGCTCCTGCCGGTTTGTAAAGCTTATCTCCTGCATGCTGGGGGTCTGGGACCTACAGTCACTGGTGCACGAGAAACCTGCCAAGGGGAAGCTTCTCCCAATGTGCAAGTCCTATAGTCCTACTCATGCTCCTTTGGTGAACACAGGGAACGGCTGAACTCGCAGGCTCCTCGCGCTCGCTCTTCGTAGCGCTCTCCATGGCTTCCAGGCGCTTATGCACCTCCTGTGTGCAGTCAGCCAATCGCCTTGAGCGCATGTAGCCGAAATTCACGTGCACCCGACCTACAATCCCATATTTGATCATGGCAATCTTCATGCTCATGGACATCAGAAGGATGTCTTTTTGAAGCTGGCCCACTGGTCCGTTTGGATGGCATTTTGGCTTGGGTGCAAACGTTGGGTTGTCGCCATTCCCATTTGCTCCTCGTGCCCAGGAGCAGCCCCTGCCGGCGTACCACCCGATGCGCCAGCTCCAGCCTGGCAAGCCCGCGCTCGAGGCACCGCAAGCCGCAAGCAAGATCTGACATCCGGATGCGGCAGGCCTCCACTTTCGCCTCCAACGCGGCCATACGCTCCAGCAGCTCCTGGTCGCAATCAAATGTCAAACATCGACGCGGTCTCGGTGACCTGCAGAAAACGAAACATAATCCGCCGACCCTCTGCCTCCCGTCCCAGCCTCCTGCAGAGGGGACCGGCGTGGGATGCAACTGGAAGTGATTGGAATCAATGATAGTCCCTGGGGGCACGCCCGAACACACAAAAAGTGGATTCCCAGGACCGGTCCCGGGACCGGTCCCGGGACCGGTCCTGGGACCAGTCCTGGGTCCTGGGACTCGTCCTGGGACCCTGGTTCTGCTGTTTCAGATTACTTGTAGTCAGCCAAAACCCGGTCCCGGGACCGGTGGTCCCGGGATCGAGTCCTGGTGTGACCGCTGGTACTTCAAATTGCTGTGGTGCGACCTCAAAAAGCTCCAGAAAACTTTCCGGACTGGCACCCAGGACGCTGGACAGGGTCCCGGGTCGTCACTGATTGCGACCAGTTGAGGGGGACCGACAGCCTTGTTTCTAGGACCAGCTGAACGTGACTTCGGCACAAAACGGCCCGTGCGGTTATTGACGGACGAGCTGTCATCTGTCTGACTTTTCCGTTAATCCTTGTGGTAGTAGAGGATCCCTGGATCCATTCTGCAAGAGAGTCCAATACGTCGAGTCAAACCGCGCCAGACTGGGACCAGCCTGGATAGGGTCCCAAGTCCCGGTCCCTGCCGGCGACCGGTCCAGGCCAACTTCGGGAGGGCCAGCTTCAGGGCGACCGCGGGAGAGGCGCCAACTCGAAGTGACTTGGGCGCAAGCCGGCCCAAGCGGGAATTAAACGGACTAGCTGCCCTATTTCTGACTTTTCCGTTAATCCTTGTTTGTGGTCGTAGAGGATCTTCTAAGTGGTCCCTGGGTTTGCGGACGTGTTTCAGGACCGGTCCTTGTGACTTTTCCCTTAGCAGGCGGGAGCCTGGTTAATATACGAAACATGCGGTCCATGTGGCCCGCCTCTTTGATGCTTCTGGCTGAGCTGTCGCACTTGGCCTCGACGGCGGTGAAGCGCTTCTCAAGCTCCTGCCACTCTCCACGCGTGGGCCAACAGTGCAGCCTACCCTTGCTGTGTTGCAAGTGCAAGGAAGGGGCCGCAAGCGGCACACAGCTTTCCCAGTCCGGGATGCCCTCCGCGATGCGCTTGCACAGCTCCTCCAGACATAATATGACATAATATGAGAAAGAACAATGGCCAAAGCAAAGGCAAGATGTGAAGGATAACTTCCGACCGCTCATGTTTGAGCCTTCAGTGTGGCAAAGAGAGGGTTGCAATTGTTGCCTTGGCCAACCTTGGTCACACCTTGCCAGCTTCCACAAAACTCAATCGATTCTCCTTCATCTGCTCCTCCGAAGTCGCCATGATGCCAGCGTGGGGTCAATAGGCAAATAGATTGCCAGCCCCAAAACTCGCGATCCAAATGACTGCGGCATGCTTGCCTCCTTCTCTGCCTCACCTGCTCAAGACACGAATGGCCCCGAGATGGCCCGAGATGGCTCCTGGGATGGCCCGAGATGGCCCGAAACCTATCAAACAGACGTCCTGTCAAAACAGACGTCACAGCGTCTCGTGGTTCATGGGCCGCGGCGCGCAGGTGCTGCGCTGCGGCGCGGGCCAAGTCGAGGGCGGACACCTCCTGCAACATGGCTTTCAGCCCGCGCTCGGCAAAACGCACCCCAAACCCGAAACACAGCCACCCCACGTCGCGTAAAGAAGCAAGATACGGAAGCAGGCACAGATGCAAAGATTTCGGCCCAGCCAAAACTCGGGGACAAAAAGGGTCAAGCAGTATGAGGTGAAGCTGGCAAAGCTGCCACTGGTGAATTGAGGCCAGAAACGCCAAAGAGTTCAGAATACAAATGCCAAGCAACATCTGGACAGCCGAGCCCCAAGCCCAATAACGACAGGCTATGAGCCATGGGCCAACAGCGTGTTTGCTCCGTCTCAGCTTCCCGCCGGCTGGCAAATGAAGTGGTGGTCCCCTTCACTCAAGTGAAGCCGCACCTGGACCGAGCTGCAGAAGTTCTCCCCATAAAATCCCATAAGCCCCTGCCATTGAATCTCCAGGGCCCAGGCTCCGGCCAAAGCTGGCATGTCAGAACTCGCATGAAAGAAACGTAGCTGGCTGGAGCTGTGAGTGAAGCACTTGCCACTGTCAATGTCAAACAAGCCTTCTGCCCAACACAATGTTGACATCCGGCCCTCTGCTCGAGCCACCCCTTCGCCAATGGAGGCTTTCAACCTGCTTTCACCCGGCATCTGTTGTGTGGTAGTTGCTGTCCGACCTTCATCTGTGGAAACAGATTTTGCCAACAAATGCAAAACTCTGGACACCCCCGCAATTGGGCATGATGTTGGCCTCCGAAGCATCTGCCGCCTTTTGACAGCCAAGCAGAGCACCGGAGGTAGCACAGCCGCCCTCCTTGCGCAAAACTCGCGGCCTGAGCATTGATGCGAAACACTGCCAGCTGCCTGCACCAGCATGAACTGAATTGTCAAACATGCTCGAACGGCATGCTGAAGGCACGGTTTTCTGTGAGCGAGTTGTGCATGCCAAGTGATTGACACGCGGAAAGAGCACATGGCGGCACATGGTTTGGGCCGCGAGCCGCAAGAACACTCCCGGTGCAGTCGCTTGCCGAGCTGACACCATCGACTCCACGGGCCCGGCTTACAGCCAAAGCTCGGGACTGGCCTTCTCATCCTCAAAGCCAGGATTGGTCAAGCCATTGGTCTACAAGTCTACACCTCCTCATGCCACAGTTATAAGATGTTATAAGCCCCCAAGCGGTCCTCTGCCCGAATCCCGCGTGCGCGCAAGAGAGCCAACTCCACGTCTTTCCTTGGCTCGGTGCGCCTTGACTTTGAAACACCTGAAGCAACCAGCTGCCAGCCTGCCAGCCTCTATCTGCTTTGCCGCGGCTCTGCGTAAGTTCGCGCTCCTGCTTCTCCAAGTGCCTCTCCAGCTCTGCTATTCCTCGGTGCCACTTTGGCGCCCCAAAGGTGCAAACGATTGCAAACGGAACCGTGGCAAACCGCAGCCCGTGAGTCCGTGAGTCACTCTTGAGCCCAGCATCGGACCTCTCGGGCCAGCAGCTGCCGCCCAAAGTCGACCACCTGCTCGACTCGTTGATGCCGATTCTTTGAGCCTATGTACGCTTGCGCAGCTTGGCCCGCCTGCTGGTCCTGCTCTGCCACGCGCACCTCCAGCTGGGCGATCCGTGCATCCCGGTTCTCCAGGTGGTGCCCAGCCTCGGATCCGAAAAAGCGAAGGCAAAACCGGCCTCGATACACTGCGGTTGCGGTCGTCTTTCGCGGGCCTCGCTGAGGTAGGCGATCTTCGCCTGAAGCGCCACAAATCACGCGAGACAAGGGTTCAGCCGGCCTGCGCAGCTTCCAGGCGCAGAAAAACACATTGGCTCGGCCCAGGGGATTCGTGCGCTCTTAGGGCATCGCGGCGGCCTGGCATTTGACTCGCTGTGAAAGGGAGATTTGAGGAGATTTGACTCGGCTCCAAAACACTCAATTGCACTTGCAAAACTGCACTCAAGCACCATCAACGTGACCAGCATGCTTTTAATGCCAGGAATCACCAGCGGGCTGTTGGTCCAAGCTGCTTGGACTGGGCTTAGGGTGAGTTTCAGATTGGCTTGTGGATTCAGGATTTGTATAGGGTAGGTTTACGGGTGGTTTGTGGCGGGCTTAGGCTTAGCTTAGGGTTGTGCTTCTAAGGATAGATTTAGGCTTGGGCTTGGGGCGTGGAACAAGCAAAAAACATCCTGGCCCAGAACAAAGTGCCCTCCTTAGTAAAATCTAGCAAAATAAAGTTGGCAGCTCACCACCTTTGCAAGACCAATCGATGAAGTTTGCATAGGCCGCCTGCCTGTCCAGCCACATCCTCGACGACACCGTACTGGCAACTCATCAAGTAGACTGCGCAGCGCCTGGAGGGCGACTCGGATGCTCTGACGAGCTACTAGCTCGGTCGATCGAGCGAGACATCGAGCGCTGCCAGGTGCCAGGTGCTGCCAGGTGCCTGGTGAGGGTGCAGGTCCCGGACACAAATCTCCGCCCGGCAGGTGGGGCAGTGCCCTGAACGCTCGGAGCGATCGTCGGGATCCTCAGACACTGCGGGGCCAAACCCGGTCAAGATTCACGTCATCCCGAGCCCTCTCTGCCTCTCTGGAAGGCACTGTGAAATGAGGCTGGCACTGACTCGGCCACGAGGCATTGCTCTACGCAGCAGCGGCAAAAGACGTGCTGGCAGGGCCGGCCGCCGCAAAAGACGGGGTCCGCAAAGACTTCGAAGCACACCTCGTCCCGGCAAAGGTGGGCTGACCGGCAAAAAGACCACAAAGCACGGCCACAAATGTGAAAAGGAGGGGTGCCTTGGCTGATGTGCGCTTCAAGGAGCTTCGGGTGTTTAAAAATAAGCTCAGGCGATATCCCCAACAGCGCCACACCCTCCAGAACCCTCGCGGAACCCTCCTGGAACCCTCCTGGAACCCTCCTTGGAACCGCCCTATGAACCTTGCAGAACCCTCGCGGAACCCGCCCCGCACCATTCCGGAACTTTCCCGGAGCTTTTGCAGAACTCTCGCGGAACCCTCGTGGAAACTTCCTCAGAGCCGCCCCGGAGCCTATCTGGGCAGAGACCCCATCGCTGTCAGTTGTTAGGGAAAAGCAGTTGCCGCATGAACTGGAGACTCTTCCGGCACAGTGAAGGGCCATGGAAACATGTCCTGAAATAGGTGTGCAACAAGCTGCTTTTCATGACGCTTCCGAAGCTATTCCCTGGACACCCCGTTGAAAGAAAGACTGCGGTTAAATGCTTCTGTTCTTGAGGTTCGAGACTAGTAAAAGACTTGACAGTGAAGAGCTTTAGACAAGCCACAAATCCAAGCCACCAATCATGGTGCGCTGCCGCTTTTGCTTGGGACGCCGCCTTAACTGCACAAAGGCGCAGCCGACGGGCCCCGATCGGGGCCTGACGGCGCCATCGAGCCCCGATCGGGGCCATCGGGGCCCGGGGAGCAAACCACCAATCCAAGCCACCAGTCACAGCGCGCCGCCGGTTCTGCTTTAGACGCTGCTTTCCAGCCGTCGGGCCCCGATCGGGGCCCCACAATCGGTGCTCGACCGGCGCCCGGGAAACCACCAATCCAAGCCACCAATCATAGTGCACAGCCGGTTTTGCTTTGGATGCGCTTTAGCTGTTAAGGTACAGCCGGGCCCGATTGCGCCGTCGGGCCCCGAGGCCCGACGGCGCAATCGGGGCCCGACGCTGCAATCAAAGCCCGACCGGGGTACGGGGAGCAAACCACCAATCCAAGCCACCAATCATAGCGCACAGCCGGTCTTGATTAGGATGTCGCTTTAGCTGTTAAGGCACATGCAGCCTGGCCGGACGGGTGCCAGCGGGCCCCGATCGGGGCCCGACGGCCCAATCGCAGTTTGACCAAGGTTTGGGAAGCTCCAGACTACCAACCCCTTGTAAAACCTTACCTCAGGACTGCGCTGTGGAAATCTTGTGGAGCCGTCTTGTGGAACCCTGTGCCCGCAGCCCTTGGAACCCAAAGCCCACCGGGCTGCGTTGTCTGACCTGGTGGCCGCGCAGAACCTCATGGTAGCTGGTGGAACCCTGGTGGAATTTTGGTGGACCCTGGTAAAACTCTGGTGGTGGAACTCTGGTGGAACCCTCGTGGAACCTTACTTCAGGACTGCCCGCCACCCCGCAGCCCTTGCAGAACCTCGTTGTGAAAGTGTGCTCAAACCATTGACTTTCGGTTTTGCTTAGTGTTCCGCCCATGAGCAAACCCTTGCTGGTGGAACCCTAGTTGAACCCTCATGAAACCTTACCTCAATCCCGCCCCGGACCACCCCGCCGCCCTTGCAGAACCTCGTGGAACCCTGGTGGAACCCTGGTACGAGGGTTCCACCAGAGCTCCACATGTTTTTTTACAGGGTTTGGCAGTGGTCCAGGGTCCCACGAGGTTCTGGCAAGGGCTATGGGGTGGTCCGGGGTGGTTTAGGACACCTAAAAAACTAGACCACGGTTGGCCCGAAAGCATAACATCGCAAGCGAGGTTGGCCCAACGCTGCAGGATGCGTCTTTTTCCCTACACGAAGCATTCATGAAGCAAGCGCGAGACAGCACCAGGCAAGGTGCTCTGCGCAAACTGGTCGGTGCAAGTTGGTCTGCGCAAGTTGCTCTACGCAAGTTGCACTGTGCAAGTTGCTCGGCGCAAGTTGCTCCGCGCAAGTTGCTCCGTGCAAGTTGGTCCCTGCAAGTGGCTCCCTGCAAGTTGCTCTGTGCAAATTGCTCCATGCAAGTTGCTCCCTGCAAGTTGCTCTGTGCAAGTTGCTCTGTGCAAGTTGCTCTAGGCAAGGCGCTCTGCGCAAACTGGTCGGTGCAAGTTGGTCTGCGCAAGTTGCTCTGCGCAACTTGCTCTGCGCAAGTTGCTTTATGCAAGTTGCATCTTGCGACGCCCGCCCGCGGACCAGGGAGGAATCGAACCCGGGACCCGCCGGTCCCGGGAGCAGGCGCGCGAACCACGAGACAACTCCCGAGGACCAGTTCGAACAACAAAAGTTGTAAAAAACCTCGCCCACCACGCCGATCCCCGCAGAGGGTCGCGCGAGCAGGCTAAAAATCGCAAAAAACCTCGAGTTTTTGCACCTCAACCACGCCGATCCCCGCAGAGGGTCGCGCGGGAAAAATCGCAAAAACCATGGGTTGTTTTGCACCTCGACCACGCCGATCCCCGCAGAGGGTCGCGCGGGAATGTTAAAACTCGCAAAAAACCATGGGTTTTTGCACCTCGACCACGCCGATCCCCGCAGAGGGTCGCGCGGGAAAAATCGCAGAAAACCATGGGTTTCTGCACCTCGACCACGCCGATCCCCGCAGAGGGTCGCGCGAGCAGGTAAAAGATCGCAAAAAAACCTCGAGTTTTTGCACCTCGGCCACGCCGATCCCCGCAGAGCCCCGCCGCCCTAAGAAGATATTTTAACTCCTCGCAAGTCAATTGCACTTGACTCCTTGCACTTGCAACTTGCACTTCACTCCTTGCACTTGCAACTTGCACTTGACTTCATGCTCTTGCAACTTGCACTTGACTCCTTGCGCTTGCAACTTGCACTTGACTCCATGCGCTTGCAACTTGCACTTGACTCCTTGCACTTGCAACTTGCACTTGACTCCTTGCACTTGCAACTTGCACTTGACTCCATGCACTTGCAACTTGCACTTGACTCCATGCACTTGGCTCCTTGCACTTGGCTCCTTGCACTTGGCTCCTTGCGCTTGCAACTTGCACTTAACTCCGTGCACTTGCAACTTGCACTTGGCTCCGCTGGGCTCCTTGCAACTTGCAATGACTCTCATGACTCCTTGCAATGACTCCTTGCCATGACTCCTTGCAATGACTCCTTGCAATGACTCCTTGCAATGACTCCTTGCAATGACTCCTTGCAATGACTCCTTGCAATGACACCTTGCAATGACTCCTTGACTCCTTGCAATGACTCCTTGCAATGACTCCTTGCAATGACACCTTCCAATGACTCCTTGCGATGACGACTCCGTGCAATGACTCCTTGCAATGACTTCTTGCAATGACTCCTTGCAATGACTCCTTGCCATGACTCCTTGAAATGACTCCTTGCCATGACTCCTTGAAATGACTCCTTGCCATGACTCCTTGCAATGACTCCTTGCAATGACTCCCTTGCAATGACTCCTTGCAATGACTCCTTGCAATGACTCCTTGCAATGACTTTCATGATGATGATTCCTTGCAATGACCTTGCAATGACACCTTGTAATGACTCTCATGAGAACAACTCAAGTGAACCCAGCGGAAGAACCCTTCGCCATGCTTTTGGGAAAAAGTGGTTTTCATTCAAGACACGGCCCAAAACAATAGGTGTCCGAAAGTATGTGATTTGGGGTGGGCAAACCCCAGTTTGGGACACCTAAAAAAAGTAGTTTTCATTCAAGACACGGCCCAAAACAATAGGTGTCCGAAAGTATTTGGTTTGGGGCGGGCAAACCCCCAGTTTGGGACACCTAAAAGAAGTGGTTTTCAAGACACGGCCCAAAACAATAGGTGTCCGAAAGTATTTGGTTTGGGGTGGGCAAACCCCGAGTTTGGGACACGTAAAAAAAGTGGTTTTCAAGACACGGCCCAAAACAATAGGTGTCCGAAAGTATTTGGTTTGGGGTGGCGAAACCCCCAGTTTGGGACACCTAACAAAAGTGTTTCCAAGACACGGCCCAAAACAATAGGTGTCCGAAAGTATGTGGTTTTGGGGTGGGCAAGCCCCCAGTTTGGGACACCTTAAAAAAGTGTTTCCAAGACACGGCCCAAAACAATAGGTGTCCGAAAGTATGTGGTTTTGGGGCGGGCAAGCCCGCAGTTTGGGACACCAACGGCGTCTGCAAACACATACCCGGAAACTGGGGGCTTGCCCACCCCAAAACCACATACTTTCGGACACCTATTGTTTTGGGCCGTGTCTTGGAATAGGTGAACTTGTATTTTACACTAGGTCCGCAGCAGATACGCCGGGCCCGGCCAGCAAATAAACAAAAGGAAGTTAAACTTGTGTTTTGTACTAGGTCCGATGGGGCCCAGAAGGTTTGAATCTATCTTTGGGAAGCTTAGAGAGCTCTTGGAAAGGATCTGCGTCCTTAGGTCTGGACATTGGAGCCCTGACCATGAAGGTTCAAGCACCTTGGGACCTAAAGGTTGGCACTCAATGTTGGAGGGCTTAGGTTGCCGCTCTTAGGGTGGACCCGTGACTTTAGCTGCAACAATGGGAACTTAACGATGAAGGATGAAGCACTGGTAGGTTGGATGTTGAAAGGTTGGTTTTATAGACTTGCTCACGGGGTCAGACGACGCGGCCCGAAAGGATTTGGCTTTGAGTAAATGCTTGGCATGACTCCTGGAGGCCCAATTGATCAATACAAAAGTGCTCAATTGCATTTTCGGAGTTCGAGCGCTTTTTTCTACTCGATTGGAAACGGACAGTTTTGAAGACGGCCTGGCCCAAAATTTGCCCCGCGTTTCGAGCGCGATTCGGAGCAACTTCAGGGCAAATCCGCGCAACCGAGCGAAATTTCAAACTGCCCGAAGTCTGGTCACTACACTAGCGCCAGGTCGTTTGCTCCCACAAACGTTTCGGGCGCTTTTTGCGCCGAAAGGATTCGAGCACAAACTCCAGGCTTAGTACTACTTGGTTCCGCGAAGCTGCAAAGGCTATGGGGTGGTACAGGGCTCTGTAACAAGGGTTCCACGAGGTTTCCACGGTTTCCACCAGTTTCCCACAGAGGTTTCACGCTGAGTTCCACGAAGGAACCACAGGTGGGCACATCGGGCCCCCATCGGGGCCCGACGGTCCGACCAGACCGGGGAGCAACCACCAATCCCAGCCACCAATCATAGCGCACAGCCGGTTTTGCTCTGGATGCTGCTTTAGCTGGTAAGGTACAGCTGTCAGGGTCCGATTGCGCCGTCGGGCCCTGATCGGAGCCCGATCGCGCCATCAGGGCCCGACGCTGCAATCGAAGCCCGACCGGGGCCCGGGGAGCAAACCACCAATCCAAGCCACCAGTCACAGCGCGCCGCCGGTTTTGCTTTAGATGCTGCTTTACAGCCGTCGGGCCCCGATCGGGGCCCCACGCTGCAATCGGGGCCCGGGAGCAAACCACCAATCCAAGACACCAATCATAGCGCACAGCCGGTTTTGCTTAGGATGTCGCTTTAGCTGTGAAGGCACATGCAGCCATCGGCCCCGATCAGGGAATCGGCCCCGATCGTCCCTGATCGGGGCCCCACGGTGCCGGCCCAATCGGGGCCTGACCAAGACCTGGGAATCTCCAAACCGCTCGTGGATGGAACCCTCGTGGAGCCCAGTGTGAAACGCTTGTGGGAACCTTCCCTCAGGACTGCTGTGTGGAAATCTTGTGGAACCCTCGTCTTGTGGAACCCTTTTGGAACCCCTGCCGTGAGCAAGTGTATGCAGTGAAAGTGTGCTGAAAACCATTGATTTTAGGTTTTGCTTAGTGTTCCGCCCATGAATGAGCAAACCGTCGTGGAACCCTGGTGTAGTCGTGGAACCTTGCCTCAATCCCGCCCCGGACCACCCCGCAGCCCCTGGTTGGTGGAACCCTGGTGGAACCCGCCCCGGACCACCCCGCAGCCCTTGCAGAACCTGGTGGAACCCTGGTGGAACCCTGGTGGAACCCTGGTGGAACCCTGGTGGAACCTCCCCGGAGCCTATCTGGGCTGAGACCCCTTAGCTTTCAGCTGTTGGGGAACTAGTGCCCAATGCATGCAACTGCATCAAAGTCCTGGGAATGACTGGTGCCAACTTGTTTGTCCAAGAGATGCCGCAGACAGAAAACGTTGGAACACCGCGGCTGCTGCCAAAGATGCCGGGCATTTCAGCGTGTCAGAAATGGCATCCGGATTCAGCAACTCAGCCTCCATTTCCATGGCCCGCTTCACATGGAGATGCGAAAGAGACAAGTTGGGCGGACCGGCGGACCGGCGGACCGCCGTGTCTTTGCAAAACATCTGACTGAGAAGTGCATACCGTTCTGCCGTTCTGCCGTTCTGGCCATGTGACTTGGGCCGGTGTGTCAAGGCGTGCCGCAGCAAAGCTCCCTGCGTCCAAGGCCACAGCTCAAAGGGACCTACAGCTTAACTGAATCCTCGCAACGGTAAGCCGTAAGCCCTCGTAAGGTTCGTAGTCATGGCCCCCAAGCCTCTGAAGCAACGCCAAAGCTGAATCACTTGTGGCCCGTGCGCCTGGCATTGAATTCCATGCCTGCGAGGCGGAAAGTGAACAAACATGCGTGTTGGTCAACACGCATGTCAACCAAAATATTTCAAGATGTAGGCAATGTAGGGTTTGCAGATGGTTTGCAGGTTTGAAAATGATTCCGACAAAGCAAGTCAAGCAAGCGCCGTTTTGCTCGAACTGCTCATGCTCCTACCAGTGGACACGCTGGGAGCTGAAACGATAACATATCTTAACCACTCTTGCTTCGATCAGTTCGGTACTTCAGAAGAGGAACTTCTTGACGCCCAGGTGAGCACCGCAGCGTCCGCAGTGATGATGCGCATCTTGCAAGCTCTCCACGCAGCACGGTAAGAAGCCGACGCAGCACAACACGCCGCTGCTGAGGCACGTGAAGCCCAAGCAAAAAGCCCACCCTCCTGTGCCCATCTGATAGTTGACCTGCGACATGCTCACTTGCCTGCAGTGTGGGCACGTCGCGGTGGTGGGGACATTTGACATGTGAACCAATGCTGTGTTCACAAAGACTTCTCGCTGTTGTGGGGCATATGGTGGAGGAGCTGTAGCCATAGGCTGTTGTGGGGCATATGGTGGAGGAGCTGTAGCCATAGGCTGTTGTGGAGCATATGGTGGAGGAGCTGTAGCCATAGGCTGCATAGGCTGCGGCTGCATCTCCTGCTGCGGCGCAGCCATCAAGGGCTGGCCGCCTTGCGCGGGTTGCACGGACACAACCACGCCGGGCTCCATCAGCCGCTTCAAAGGCTCACTCGCGGCGTTGCTGTCTTGAGCCAAGGCCGAGGCATCCATCCGTTCCATCCGTTCCATTCCACTTCGGCTCGGCAAGCTTCGGATGAACAGCAAAGACCCGCAACTCAAAAACGCTCGCAAACGCAGGCCGATGGCGCCAGGGCCCCGGACCCAATGCCACGGGGCTGTGAAAGGCCGGGGGCCCCCACGGCACAACGCTGAAGCCAAGCGATGCAACAGTTGAGGCTTGCTCTCCGGATAGGTGCGAGCGCATCATGCTCCAAGCAGTGCTCCACGCCAATTGAGCAAAACTCAACGTGACCAACGTGACACGTGCTCGCTTTTTTCCTGGCTACTGCCGTTTCCGATCCACAATCAGAAACGAGCGGCATGCAATAGAGTCGCAGCTGCACTGTACAAGGCTGCGCACTGCAAAGTCGTCCCAGGCAATCCCTTTTTGGGATGCCAAGCCTGATTGGCTCAGGTTTTGGGACACTTTCGGCCCCACCTCCGCTCATTCGAAGATTGCTGGGCCAAGCTCGTTTCCAGTGGGCTAGGTTGACATGTTGAGTGCGCCTACGAGCGGCTTCCGAAATGTGCCGTTGGACTGTGGGACACCCTCGGCTCATGACTTCACATCACGCCCTGGAGGAAGATCACCTGTGCCAAAACGTGCCAAAGGTCACTTGAAGCAAAGCGAAAATAATTTCGCGAAAGCCTTTTGTGGAATTTCCCATTTGGCCGCGGATTGGCAGTGCATGCCAGTGCATGCCAGGCGCCCATGGCGTAGACACCCGTGAAGTACTCACCAGGAGGCGACCTCCGAGAGGTCGATCACCGACAAAGGACACGGGGATCGGAACCTGGCGCAGCTTCGCGTGCAATGTGTTGGTCCTGGACGTGGGACATGTCTGCAGGTCATCGCACGTCTCAACTTTCTCTGAAGCTTCCTGGACTGGAAGTCGAATGCTGAGCCGGAGGCGTTCTTCTTGGGATCCAGCTTGAAGGCCCGCTGCGCCAGCTGAAAGCTCGGGTTATCCACCTGCAGATCCACAAACCCAAGGAACCAACCCCCAGCTGAGCCAAACAAACTTGGGCAGACTGCCTGAAGCGAAAACTCCACTGGCTCCAGGAAGGGATTCTGAAAGTCCACGTTCGTTGGCTTGCCCTGGTCATGTCGCGTGGCATGCCATGCCCGTTGGCGCACCAGCCCGCCTTCGGCACATCTACTGGCCCCTGAGGCTGCGGTGGCTGCGCATAGCCGACCAACAGTGCCTCAGGAAAGAGACTTCCGGCGCAAGACTTCAGGGCGGCGCCACAGCAATCCACTCGAAGCCATCCAGGCAAGCGTCTTTGTACTCGCCCCCATCCGCAGACGTGAGTACCAGCAACGCCCGAATCTCTCCCAGCTCTGAGGGCTGAAACTTCACCTGCGTGAATGATTTGAGGCCATGGCCATTCGGCAAGTCGGCAAGTGCTAGGCGTATCGTGTGCTTATCGTGTGCTTCCAGGACACATTCACCGAGACCTCCAGGCCATCAGGACCTGCAGCATCCACCTTCACGTCCTTTGAGTCACAAGCTTCGTGGGTCTCCATATGTCTCCAATATGTCTCCATACAACATTCAAGCGCTTGAAGCTCGCTCCTTGGCCTCTGGAACGAAGTCGCTGCAACTCTTCTGGCCTCATGGCAGACACGTGTCAACGTTGAACCACAAAACACAAATGTGGCCTGGAGCAGGTTCCACGGCTGCGCTGAAAGTGGTCGCTTTCTGCGTGTAGTGATAAAACCTGGGAGAGGGGCACCAGGCCAAGGATCCGACCAAGGCGAATTCCGAATCACAGTTCCACATGCCTGCCACATGTTGGCACCTCCAAATGTCTTTTGGAGCTGAGATCGGGCTTGCAACTTGAAGACCCCGTAGCTTACGAGTCAAGGCGCCCTTGTCGGACTGAGGCGGGCGCCGGAAGGTCTGCATGCAGTCCAGTGATCCCAGCGGCGCTTTGAAGACAATGGTCTTCTCCAGGCCTGGCAGTGAGAGGCTTCGGTGGTCGCCTTTTGCTCCGGCTGGCCTGCCGGTTTTGCCACATGTTCCACCGTGTACCTACGAGTTGCGAATGTACAACTTCACTTGGACTCCAAAACTTCCACTGCCCAGGTCACGGGAAGTCACCAAGCTCCGGCGAGCCTGAGCCGCGATACGCACGACCGAAGGACTCTGAGGGACTGCTTCTCAATTCAGTCTTGTCCAATGCCACGGGGCTGAGCGAGACCTTGGCTTCGCCCGAGCCAGCCATCACCGGGCGGAAGAGGACGTCCACCGTCGCTTCGGAGTTTGGCGCCACCTGCCAGAATTGAGCCCTGCACAAATTGCCCAAAGCCAGAAAAGAGGAAATAGGGCAAGCTGCAGGCACTGCGAGAAGCCCCAGTCGAACCCACAATACGACGCAAAACTGCCCAAAGGTGCTCTGGGTGCTGCTCAAGTGGGACACATCACAGCATGCAGCTATGTCACAGAGAACTCCGGCGAGGAGAAGCGGATGTCAGGGTTCGTGGCTTGGCACTTGAACTTCGCTACGGACGTCAAAGGGTTCATGACCTAAGCAACGTCGTACCTAGTCCTGGCATTGCATGCGAAGGTATGTCCAACATGCCTCAGTGCCGGCCTCTCAGGCCCAGGCCGAGATGGACCGTGAAGCCAGTTGCCGGCAGACCGTGTTGAAGTGGAGCGTCTCGATGGATTTTGGGGCGACGAACTTCAGGCTGATCTCATAGGCAACGAACTCTTCCTCAGAGTCTCAGAGTGGCGCACCACATCCCACCCGAGCCGAGAGCTGCTCGTGCTGGTGCGCCAGGGCTCAGTCTTGGGGTTGGTGAAAAGAACTCTGACCGTGGCTGCGCCTTCCCTGTAGGCGTAGACGTTGAACTTGTAGTCCTTGGCTTGTCCTGCTGGCACCTCGGCATGTGCAAGCGAGACCTGGCGAGTGTCAGGGGGCTCCCCCCTCTCGGAATTTTCAAGCCCTGACGCGTTCGTTCATTTGGCGACCGAGCTCGGCACATCGAAGGAGCCGATTCCATTCAGCTTGATCTCCTTCGAAACCACACGCGTCACGAGTCGGGGGGTTTGTTTCAGCCAGCCGGTCCTCCGTCGCTTGCGCTGGCTGCACCAAAGAGATCTCCACCCGGAATCGCTGGGCTTGCTGCAGCCAATTCGTGAGCGGCACACTCCTCACAAGGAACACCAAAACATACCAAAACCCTTCGTTCCGACAAACTCCTTGCAAGAGTCGACCCTCACTTCAGGCAAGTGTCTGCATGTGAGGCGTCTTGCACTGCACCTCTGCGCTCAGCTTCCGATCTTGCCCAGGCTGCGACGTGCCTCTCGAGAAGGATGCGAGGCATGACATGCGAGCTACCGACTGCCGCCTTCAAGCGACCACACAAAGGCATTGCCGTCCGGGGTGGCGATGAAGAGTCTGCCCATGTGCTTCCTGTGGGCAAGAACCAACGTTTGGTGTGTCAGGAGACTGAACGATCAAGTTGCAACAGAGACATCGCACCCAAGGCTTAATGCGAGCTGAGGTTCTCCGGTGTAACCTTCTTTGACTTGGAGGCATCCTCCTCAGCCTGCCCCGCAGCCCCAGCCCACATTAGAGTAACATGCTGCGCAAGACTGTGCGCCAAACGGGCCTCGTCACCCACCCGAGTCATTGTGAGGGGCCGGTAGGTCACTGGAACCGTGGCCTGACCTCCCGCTGGCACCACAATCCTCAGGCGGGAACGATAGTCCCGAAGACAGAAAGCCTAAACAGTGTCACATTGAAAGCTGAACACGTTCTTTGGGTCGAGCTTCTGCGAAGGGCACGAGAAATACTGCTCACTATTCGGAATCTCCGTGCTGATCACGGGATTCACCTGCCATTCCCACAGGCGACATGGAACTGGATGGAAGCGGGCCCCTCCACACCTTCCAAGCTTCTGAGCTCGTATTCTTCCCACTGGGCGGGAATGTGATCCTCAGCACGCGACCATCCAGCCACCAACCTGCAGAGCAAAACACGGCCATGCAAACCGAGCAGCTCTTGGGTTTTCCTCTCGCGCCTCGGGTGTGCCCACGCCCAGACCCCCAAGGAAAAGTCGAAAGGCGATAGGTCGTGGCTAGAGGCCACATGTGGCCAGATGTGGCCAGATGTGGCAAGATAAGGCCAGGCGCACTTCAGATGTGAAGGCCAAAGGAATGGTGGATCCCTCAGGCTGCTCGATCCCATTCCCTTGCACCAGCAGCTCAATGGGCTCCTACGGCACGCGAAGTCACCAAGTCAGTAAGCTACTTGAGATATCTTGAGATCAGATTCTGATTTTGGCGCCTGCTGGTACTGGGGCTCCAAGAGGCAGCGAAGGCGCTTGGGCCGCCCATCGAAGGAATTGGACCTGCGCGCGATGCGCGATGCGCGCGCACGTCAAGCCAAGGCATGGCGCGCGCATGCGTGCGCGTCCAGCCTCTGGGGGTGGAAGCTCACCTGCAGCACCACGTCATCTCGAGGCGCGGCGTAGCCCTGGCCCAGCCCCACATCCCGCCCGCGCAAGGCCCCAGGCCCGGGCGGGCCCCCGGCCCCAGAATCCCCCGAAGTTGTCCGGATCCCCGGGCCTCAGCGGGTTCCACTGAGAAGTGCCCCTGCGACTTCGGCGGGAGGTCGAAGCGGAACTTCACCCCCAAGTCTCCGAAGTTGTGGAGGTGCACGAGCTTCGTGCTCGCCGCGCCGAACACCACATCCCCGAAGAGAATCGAGTGCCTTGACACCGGCCCAAAGGCGCCCAAACCATTGACACGGGCCTCACGTGCGGTCTCACGTGCGGTCTCACGTGCGGCCGCGCTGCTCCGAAAGCCGCACTTCAGCAGCGTGGCAGCTACCACTGGCATGTCCAAGGTGCACGTCAATTCCAAAGTTGCCTTGGGGCAGCGACTATCAGTTGCTGGCAGACTAGCCGGATCGACTAGCTGGACCGACTAGCTGACTGACAGCTGGGACTGGTATGCGCCCAAGGAGCAACTAGCGACCAGTGGCAGCTTGAATGCGGGCATTGGAAATGATGGCACATAGCGTAGCTCAAAGGACGCCTGCTCTTTGGGCCTGAGGGCAAGAGAAGCAGTGAAGCCTGGGGAATTCAATCATGGAAGCTCTGCGCCTCAGCTTCACCGGCGTCTGTGGCGTCCACGACACGCACTTCTCCGCCAGCTGGCCGTCGTCTTGCAAAGAAAACTCCACGGAGCGGACCGATCGGTTCACCACCCGCAGAGTTCGCGAAACGCCTCGGCAACATGATTTCTTGCTCGTCACCTTTCCCAGGCAACTGACACTGCTTGTAGCTGAAGCCCGGCCTTGATTGCCAACAGCCACCCCGAAGTCCACATTCTGCATTGCCAGTGAAGCTGCCTCCAGCTGCAAGGGGCATCCCTGTCCTGCATCGGCTTCAGGACAAAACGCGCCCACTCTCTGCTCTCTTGCCGCCTCGCACATTCACGTAGTACTTGGTGCAGTCATTCACCACAAACTCGATGCCTCGGTCAGAGTTTCATGCTCAGCCGGTGCCACCAACAAAAGCAAAACACTGCTCCCTGGCATGGGAAGAGCTTGCCAGGCTGCGCTCCCTGTACTCCACGTAATCTTTCGGTGTGAACACAATGGGCACCACCACTGACCTCATGACAACATGCGTAGATTGCAACTCAAAATTCGGCAATGTGACATAAGCGCAGCGCTGCCCTGCTTCGATCATGACAGCAGGCAGTTGCACATCCAAGTAATTTGTGCGCTGGAAGGTCGTGGAAAGCCAGCAGTCTGTGACGCCTGGGCATCACCAATGCTTTGCCCGCACCAGCCCGCATTCTCTAGAAAATGAGCCTGCCTCGATTGGTGACTGTCAGATCCAATCGCTCCATGGGCACTCCGGCAGGCTCCCCTGCACTGGCAATTCCTGAGGCTGGCAGTCGGGAGTGGCTACGAACGCCTCACAAATCCAATCACGACCAAATCCAACCAAGTCGCCATGCCATGCCATGACACCCGAGCCGCGCCTTAGAGCCTTGGCGCCTTAGAGCCTTGGCGCCTTGTCGTGCCGAGGTGCGCTTCACGAAGCACGAGCCGAAGTCGTGGCTCAGCGTGGAGAAGTCCAGCGCCGGCCTGAAGGAGCCAGAGCGACAGATAGCGACAGGCACACGGGGAAAGCGCGGCGCAACCAGCGTGGCTTACCATGGACCCGGGCCTATAAGCACGTCCAGCCAAGGCCAAGGTGTAGCCGGACTCGTCTGGGCCTGGCCAAAGTGCCAATGCGGTGGAGCATCTGCGAAGCTATCGCCAGCAGGCCTGAGGGTATGAGCATCCGCAGCGTGGCGCCGTCCAGCTTGTGAGCATCTGTCGGTGTGTACTCGATGGTGATGACCTCGTATTGCCATCGAGATTGAGAGTTCCGAGCGCCATGGACCTCTGCCCTGTTCGGGTCTGAGACGCTGAGTCGCTGAGCCGCTGAGCCCCAGACAGTCTCCGCCTCTTGGGTGGCCACGCCATGCACGGGCGTGATGGTGAGGTGGGGCGGTGCTTCGGCTTGTGGCGCCATGAGGCGGCCCGAGGCGCTGCGCAGCTGCCAAATGAAGTCGTAGCCTCGGCCAGAGGCGGCGAGGCATGCGTGCGTCAAGGCCCAGCCGACATCTCCAGGCCAAAGGACTCACGGAGGCCTGCTCCGTATCCGCTGCGCGGTCCCGCTCAAAAGTGGGGCTGCTCAGCTTCAGCGTGAAGCTCCGCTTCTCTTGCACCTGCCCACAGGTGAGGGAACCCGCGTGTGACCTCGTTTGCGCTCTCGCTCTTCTGCCACCTGCAGGTCGCCAAAGTCCAGCAGCTCCTGGCACATTCTACACGTCTGACCTGCTCAACGGCTCAACGCATCCCAGCGTGCGCCTTGACACCTGGATGGAGCAGTCGCCCTTCACGGTCGGCTTCATCGATCACCAGCTTTGTGTGGATCTTGTAGCCTGGCTGCACTTGATCCATGCAGCACGGCAACGAGCCGCGGAAACCAATAGGCATTCGAAGTGAGCGCCTTCTCCCTTGATGTTCAGCAACAGCGGTTTATCTTTGCGCTTGATGTTGCACATTACCTTGCCGCAACTGACCATGCTTTCCAGAATATTTGCTGACGTCACGCCATGAGAAACCGACTCGAGTACACAAACCGCATGACCGTGGTCAGTGAGACTGGGGGGGCCAAATCATCCCCGGCTGCGTTGTAGTTGAAGAACTTCTCGTCAGTTGGCGCAAACCTGACCTCCACTGGGAATGATGCACCTGCCACTGGCCGATTTTTGGAACTTCAACGATGCCCCGGCCAGCCTGGTCCCACGACGCCACTCTCAGGCGACAGGGAGATGGCTGGCTGGCCATCCGTTTTATAGCTGCGGTCGAAGGAGAAGCTGAAAGGTAAGTGCTCCTAGTCACGCAGGTGCGTCAAAACCGGGCAAACACTCCAATGCTTTTTGCATTCTTGGTTTTCGTTGGCTCTTTTGCTCTAGCTAAGCTAGTTCACACATTCCCCTCTTTATCCAGGCCTTGTTGATGATGCACACTTTCTCCACAGCTTGCGCGCCCAAAAGCAGCCGGTTGAACTTGATGCAGGGCCGGTCCAGGCCTGGGCACACGCAATTGCGTCCCACAGGACCCCTGCCAAAGGACCATTGCGAAAAGCCCGTGTTTTGCCCAAGCCCTGCTTGCCGCCATGCTTCCCAAGCGCGGCTCCTTCACCGTGCCCACCAAAACGAAGGATTGAGATGCCTGCTTGCCAGGGACGGAGAATACCCACCGCGACTCGTGGGTCTCCGTGTCCTTGGCACAAGTACGCAACAAAAGCGACAAGAAGGCTGTCCGGAGCCACAGGCCACGCAAACTCTCAATCGTCCAATCTCTTCAAGGCTCAGCTGGCAAGTACTCGAAGGTCATCTCGTACTTCTTGCCGGGCAGAATGGTACCACGCCTGAGATGACACTAACACACATCTGAGAGAGACGTTGCCCTACTCTGACTTCCTAGCTTCGAAGCATGACTGCAGTATGTTGTTTAGGCTGATTGTCTGCCTTGCCCAGAAAAGCCGGAAAGCTGGCATGAAGGGCTTGTCCTAAGACTGGCTAAGCTTAGCGCTTGGTGAGGCATCGGAAAGGATCCTCGCTCTCCTTCCTTTCGACTTCTTCCTGCATCCAGTTGAACTCGTAGGTGTCAGATGTGGGGTTGAGTACCTTGCATGCTGCGCGTGTTGCGCATGCTGCGCGTGTTGCGCGTGTTGCGCGTGTTGCACACGTTGGGTGTCTCAGCTTCAAAGGTTCAAAGCGTCTGAAGGTCAGCCGAGCGACGTAGAAGCGCTTGGTGTTTCTGACCCGGGTGCCCAGGGACTCAAACTCGATCACCTCAAGGCCAAATGCAAACCCTCACAAGGTCGAGCTCAGGACATGTTGCCATGACCCGATTTCACTCCCCAGGTCATGACAACTGGTAATACAACGGGCAAACAGTCCAAAGCGGGCAAAACCATGCAGCGAAGGCCGAACCCAATCCGAAGAATCCTGGCAACGCCGTCCAACAAAACCCATTCGGCCGGCCTGATACTTGGGATCCAAAGACGTCTCGGCCTGACGCCTCGCACGGTAATCGCTGCTGGGCACCTGCGCGTGACGCGGCCAGGCACAGGGAGCTGTCCCGGGGCAACGCGGCAACGCGGCCTCGAAGTGGCACCAAGGGCGCAGTGCTGAGGCGTTCAACGGGATGCGCAGGGGCTCCTGGCACCGTGTTCTTTGCTCGCGCTGTGCCTTTTGAAAACGCAAATTGAGGCAGTTTGCCTCGCAAGCATCTTTGCAAAGCTCACTTCGTGAGACAATCTGAACTCCTGCAGCGGCATGCGGCTATCCTGAGATGCTTATGACGGCTTGTGGGCTACCGCGCGGTGCTGCCACACGTGTCGCCCAACATATGGGGGCACGGAAGCTGAAGGCTTCTGGCCAGCCACTTGACTTTAAGCTTCAGCATGGGCGGAAAGCAAACAAATACAACACGCAAACCTTGTCCATGAACCTTGCGGGATTAACAAGGCCTTGCAGCCCCACAGGCTCTTCATGCAATCTTGTCTCTACTCTCTCTTTCTCTCTCTCTCTCTCTCTCTACAAGTGTCCGGTGCTCTGCGTCAACGACTTATGTATGAGTATTTTAGCAGCTTTCTGCCTGCACCCCTCACCTTACTTCAATCTGAGATCAGGCTCAGTCAGGTTTCACAATTATTGCCACGCCTGACCCAAAAGGCCTTACACAAAGGATGTGTTCTTTGAACCTCTGTTGATGGCTGCTTCAGGGAGGTGTCGCATATCGTCTGCAGAATTGTGGGGAAGGACCCAGTGGGCCCACAAAGGAAGGAACATCATACTTTGGCCAGCTTCATTTCTGGCTCTCTCTGACTATGTTGAGGGCTTACCCTTTTGTTTTGGGGAGGCTGGCCTCGTCTGGTGGGTTCAGGGCTGAACATGGGAATCATGGGAACACCACTATTGATTGAAAAGCTCCGGCCCCCCCTCAAAGGCAAGCGAGACCTGGTCGCCTCAACGAATTTCGCCGGTTGCTGCCCAGGGACCAGCAGCCCAGCAAAATCTTCCACCTCCTTCGGGGCGAAGAGAAGTTGGAACTCCTCCGTGGCTCCAGCAGCGATGGAGCCTGCAACGAGACCCAAATGACTGAGGGCTCCTGGAAGACGATGTTCCATTGAAATGGACCCTCTGGTGGGTTCCATGTTTCTGGATGGGGAGGGTAGGGACCATCCCCAGCGTTCCGCCGAAGCCTCAGCTTTGCCCTCCGGCCCCTTCCGGGCTGCGCCTTTGGCTGGGCTGATCGAATAAGCCGAAAGTCTGGCCGGCCCACTTGCATCCTCAGCTCCAGCTTAGCCCGTTCCGTGCATAGAATCGGGTGCAAAGAATTGCCAGGTTCAGAATTCCGCATCGAATGCAAGTATGAGGCCGTGCTGCTCGAGCATCTGAAGTCGCCGGCATCACGCGCCAGTTGAAGGGAAGTGCAATGGATGAAGGATTCGTAACCTGAGGCCGCAGTGGCCGCGCAATGCGTGGAATGCAAGGCCTCACGAGGCCACATGGCCAGCAGGCCGCAAACCCGCAGTTATCTGCTAAGATCGGGCAGCTGTGAAGCGGTACAGGCGGGTCTGGAAGAGAACCGTGGGGCTGAAGAAGATGTTCTCAATGCCACACTCGTAGGACATCTGGTCAGCCACAGCGAGAGTCCTGACACTCGGATCGGATAGCTCGGTGCTAGCGTCGGGTCACTTCCTCAGAGGCATCTCTCGCTCGGAGCCCTCCACGAGTGCGTGCGCAGGTTCCGGCTCCTTGCTACGAGTGCCCGGTGCAATGCCAGGCCAGAGATGGATGCTCCACGCCTTCGCTTCCTCACCCTCTTCCGCTGGCATGTGCGCGTTGTCCCAGTCCTCAGGAACTTTCATCAGGACATGCAAGCACCGAGAAGCGGCTGTTGCGTCCTCCGCACCAGCCTCTTGGACGATGGAAGCCTCAGCCGTATGTTGGCCATGAATGCGTTCTAAATGGGATCTAGGCAACAAGATATTGCATCAGGGCAGCCATGTGAACCGGCAGCGACACGTCCGCTTTCATGGTCTCCAAGGGCTTGTAGGTGAAAGTGATCCTGATGCTTACTGTCAGGCAGAAAACTGCTGTGCGCAAAGGCCATACAAATATTAGGACCACAAAATCGCAGAAGCTCTTGCTGCTCCAAGCTTGGCCTGCTGCTTTAGTGCCAATCAAAGAAGGGGTCACACCTTCCGGCGCTGACTGAAGTGCTTCCGGGTCTCTGCTTCTTCATGCCCGGCAGCACATGGCCCACTGAGGGCGAGATCCTCGACTCATGGCTCGATTCGTTGGCCCCAGTGTCCGATTTGTCATTTTGCCCTACTTTTCCCCACAGCACGTGTCTCGACTCAGGTGACTCCGGTGACTCAGGCCGAGTCCGCAGGCACTCGGCCAGAGGCGCCGGAACGGTCTCCGGGAAGTGGAACCGCAGCGTGGAGTTCGCGGAGTTGCTGAGCTGAAAGGTCACCACCTGGGCCCCATGCCGTCGCATGTGCGCCCAGCGAAACGCTGAGCTGAAGGCTGACTCGCTGCCAACACCTCAGGGCCAGCTGCAACACATTGGCAAGGCTGCGCTGTTCTTTGCAAGCGCCTTTTGACCGGTTTTGCTCCCTTCATCTGCGCAGGCAAGGCGCAAGCTTCTCCCAGGTTGAGCACATCTGGATCTGATCGTGCCCCCGGGTTGGCCGGCTCGCTTGGCTCCGGAAGCTCCCAGCACACATCCTCAACATACCCCTGGCCCGCGAATGTCACGCGGGTGTCCTTCAAAGCAATGTGGCAAGATTTGGGCAGATTCAAATTGAAGGGCGTTGCAGGCGCGTCAAACTTGATTCCAGTCCTCGAAGGAGTTGTGCAAAGTGTGCAGTCGCAGCGACGTGCTCAGTGCACCAGGCCTGCCACTCGTCTCCGGAAGGACGTCTGTATGCGCCTGCCTTGCTGCCAAAGCACTCGCTGGGGCGGAACACCACCTGGAACTTTTGCGTCGCCTGCAAAGGCCAAAGCCAAGATAGAAACTTCGCACGTATGCTCCGGGTTGGAAAAAGTATGGCCAGCCTTCGGCTCCAAAGGAATGCTCCTGGGACAGCTCACGGTGAAATGGGAATTTGGCGTCAGTTCCTCAGTGCGCAGGTGCCAACGGCCAAGCTGTCGACGTAAGTCTGGGCAAGTTGTACGCAACCACGACTTAATCCCTCGAACCTCCATCATGGGTCATAACACCCTTCTTGCGGTGGCCATAGTATGCCCAGATTGGATGCAGGTAATACGTTCCAATCAGGCAGGGCACACACCGGGCCGTTGCAGGAATCTGGCCCTGATTGTATAGGCTGAACTCTACGGTCTGCTTCTTGCCAATGCGGAGCTTGCCGAAGTCATACCTTGGAACACTGCATAGGACTGGTTCGAGCTTGCAGCCTTGCGACAAGCAAGAAACAAGGGACCGTCAAGGGCCGTCGTGCGAGCCCAAGTTGCTGCGCTCCGCTGTCCCCAAAGATCGTTGGCCCGTTGATCGAAATACTTGGCACAGTTCCATCGCCACGCATCCTGAGCATTGCTTGAAGCAACTTCAACCGACTCACCCCGAAATGCACGGCAGGAGAGACAAGGCGCTCGAACTTCAGAAGGTTGGTCTTCGAATCCTCGCTGCTTTGGGCAGGGCACTGCGCTTTCTGACGAACAGCCGATTATCAAGCTTGACTGAGCCCTGACAGGAAGTCCTTGCCCTCCGGGACCGCCGCTTCGAACATTGCGGAGTATCGCTGCAAGGCCTGCCAAGAGCTGGCATGAGACTGATGTCTGAGCTTGGCGCGGCACGCGTCTGCGCCTGAGGGGCAAAGCGTACTTTCACGTAGCGGTACTCGTGCGCGGGGATGTGAAGATCCTGCGCCAATTGCAACAAAAAAGAGGCCACAGTCAGCGACGGAATTTCCGCGCCTTCGTGGACAGCTCGAAGGGAAGCACCGGGGCGTCTTTGCCGCTTGGCGCAGTGGTGGGCTTGATGTCAAACCTCGGATCCGCCAAGCCCGGCCAAGCTCCGGCAATGTTTGCGCCCAAGCAGCTTGACATCACACGGGATGGGGTTCCTGGGCATGCAGGTAGAAAGTCCCGATGGGCAACAGGCAAGGCCAACACAAGCACGCGGGCGCCATACTGTGGATGGACAAAACCCTGCACCATTTGGAATTGGAAACCATTGTTCGTTGGTATGTACAGTCCATCCACGGTGTTGGGACATTGGCAATGCATTGGCCAAGTCTCGGATTGGTGATGCGGAACTTGGCTGCATCCTGTGCTTGGTCCGGTGAAGACTGACCTGCCAGGCCATTACCACGTTGAGGAGTGACTGAGCATGGTCGATCCCGAAGCTATTGGTGGGTGATGAGTGGCTGATGGGTCTGCAGGCCTTGAACGGAGACAGGGCCAAAGGAGAAGTACCGAGCTTCCTCATCGAAGGCGCGGATGTCAATCCTGCCCGCTGTAGCCTCAAAGGCCGGCGGCATCTTCAGTGATTTCCAGGATGCATTACTTGTTTCATTGCGGCTGGGTTAGGCTGCCTGTCTCCAGTTCTGGCTGCGAATGCTGGAAATCAACATGCTCATGGCTCGACCCTCTCTGCGCAACACTCGGGTGGCACAAAGTCGGCAAACCCAAGGAGCGACCCAGGGCCCAGGATCTAGAAAAGGCGTGCCCGCTTGCGGCCCAAGAGCAATGGCATCCTCCAGGGTTGGTGCAACAAACTGCTCCTCAAAGATTGACTGCATGTTCTCCGTATCAATGCCTGCCGGTCACTTGCGCTAGCGGCTTGGATTCAACGCATTGAAGCGCACCTGGGGTGCAGCTCTGGGCAGTGAGGAGATACTCCTTGAAGCCAGTGTCTCCTTCCTTGGGTTTGAGGTGGCCGCGTCGCATTGCGTCGCAAAGTGGAAAAGCGCGGTTCTGCAAATCCAGCTTGATCTTACCATGATTCCCCTCGCGGCTTGGAGTCACTTTTGGAGCTTCCCAGAATCCCCAGCAGGTGTGACACATTGAACAGCAGCAAGCGCTGCTCAAGGAGGACTACTTACTGTATCTCACCATCTTATTGCCTTTCAATATTGGCCCGGGCCCTCTTGAGAACATCAACCACCACTGAGCTTTTCAGAAGCACCCCTGAGGCCCCGACGCCCTCTGCGCGGCTGATACCTGTCAAACTTGGTCTTTGAGGCCAACTTGCACAACTCAACAGCATGCCTGAACGAGGCTCATCAGGCAAACCATCCACATGGATGCCAATCTTGCATTCGCCTCGGCCCAGCCGTGCTGTGCGACTAACTCGTTGCATCAAACCGCCCAGGGCGCGGGCAAAACTTGGGCTCCGTGGCTGTGAACGTGCCGGAGATCTTCACGGACTCGTTTGGCGCCAAGCTGCCTTCAGAGCAAACACCCCATCCGCGAACTCATGGATTGGATGGCTGCAGATTGCGCCTTCTGCGGGCGTAATCTTGAAGTCTCCCACCAACAGCTCCTTCTCCTCGCAGTCCGGGCGTGCAAGACTGCGAGATCCCTTCGGGCCGGCTGAGATCGGCTCCGGCTTCTTCATGCTGCCCGCAGTATTGAAGACATACCACTCGAACCTCAAAAACAAAAATCGAAATGGTGTTCGCTCGTGCTTTTGTTGGGGAGGCCCAAGGCTTGGACTTGAAAGGCCCGTCGTTGTAGATCTCGAGCTCGCGGGTGCCGGATTCCCCGATCCTCGCAGCGGGCCCCCGGAAAACCCTCGCCGTACCAACCAGCCAACCCCGACCAAGCCCGACCAACCCGCATGACCCCCATGCGGCCATGCCCAGCGAAGGCGCTTCACAGGCCCGAAGCTGAGCCCGCGCGGCGGGTTCAGGTTGAAGGAGTTGTACACCTGGCGCCAGATGGCACAGCGCATCGAATCTGGACGCGTCAAACCGGAGTTCTGCCATGTGTCAGTCTACGACTTGCCATATGCCACTAAGCCGCTGCTCGAAGCGTCAATGGGATCAGTGGAGTGTCAACTTGCACCCGTTCACCTCACCCAGCCAAGCAAGCTGCATCCACAAAAACAGAGCGCATGCTCGCAAAAGCAGGTGCAAAATTCCAGAGTCCGAGTCGTGCCAAGCGGCCTGTCTTGGCATCGTAAACCAACAGCTCCAACTCCTCCAGCCAAAGCCATTAGATGGACTGCATCTGAACTTTTCAATATGTAAGAATTCGGAGCTTCATTTGGACACTGAATGCCCTAAGTGTGCCATCCCCAGGCTCCGCACACCGTGCTTACAAACCGCTCCTCGTTGCGCCCGGTCCGTGCAAAGCGCTTCGGCTCTGGGCATTGCATGGCCACGGGCGTCACGGCAGTCACCTGAGAGCTGGCCCCGAGTGCCGCAGTGCAAGCCCAGCCCGGCCAAGCCTTGATGGCTTGCTTCTGGCCCGGCTGCAGCTCCGGCAACTTCCCGTCCTGAGCGCCATGCTACGCCGTGCTACGCCGTGCTACGCCATGCTACGCCATCCTACGCCATGCTACGCCATGCTACGCCATGCTTCGCCATGCTACGCCATGCTACGCCATGCTACACCGCTTCCGCTAAACTGTGGGAATGGAGCAGGCCAAGCAGCTTCCAGCACCACACCGTAGTCGATCTGCAAGATCTCTTTGATGACCTTGCGCCGAACCTTGAGGTCAAAGCTGACCGCATATTTCCCGTTGTTGGCCACCTGGAAGGTCTGCTCCACCACAGCTCCCACTCGAACATCCCCGAAGTCCAGCCCTTGAGCATCGCTGGGGAAGGACGGCACCACATCCACCGCGAAGGCCTCGGCGTTGACCGTGATGTCTTCAGTGTTCTCCCACTTCCGGAGGCCCTCGAGGCCCTCGGTGTCGGAAATCTGCAGGCTCATCTTGAACTTGTGCGTGCACGCCGTCTCTGACCGGAAGACCACGGTGATGTGCTTCTCCTCTCCGACCGCCAGCACGCCTTATCGCAATCGCGCTGGCTTGGATAAGCACAGCGGTGACAGCGAGGCTGTGCTACCAAGGGCTGGACCTTCCATGGCATCAATCTCGAAGGGCTCGGGAACACTGCCAGCTGCCTGCCAGGCTGTGATCAGATTCCAACAAAGGCCAAAGCAATCCACTTGACACCCGGCCTCCAAACGCCACTTGACCGGCACCGCTGAAACATTGGAGACCTCAAGAGGCAAAACCGCAAAAGCAATGAACATAAGCTTGGCAATGACTTGGGTGGCGCTTGATTTGTTTAACGCGCCATGCTCCCGCCTTGACACCGTTGGCAGCACGCTGCTTTACCAAAAGTCGATCAAAGTCTAGCTCCGTGCTGTCCAGCGATACCTCTGGGCTGTGCACACCTTTGGCTTCCCACCCTCCAAACCCTCCAACTGGTAGCTCTATGTATCGCAAGCCTACTAGTTGCAGCTGGGGTGAAGAATGGGGGGGAGATCAAGGTCCCATGCTGGCAATCATCTGAGAAAATACTCAGAGTTCAGCTTCCCCCCCTCTCTCATCTTGGCCAAGCACCTTGGGAAGCGACCCAATGGCAGCTATGGCAAACTCCACCGGCTCAGGGTTGTCCGTGATCTTTGCCACGATGGTATCGCTGTAGCTGCCTTCTTTCACCTCAACCCGGTTGAATCCGGCTGGGCTGGGGATTCGGCAAAAAAGTAGCGGCTCATTATACTAGCCGGGGTGCCGGGAAGCAGCACACCTGCAGCTCCTTGGTCTCCCCCACTTCCAACTCAAGCTGAGCTGGCTCCAACAGGAAGGGGAACTCCTGAAGCAGCAAACTGGCACAGCTTGTGAAGGACACCAAGTCCAACCTGCCTCCAGGTTGGAGCTCGGGGCTTCTTTCTTGCCTCCGAACGAGACGAAAAACGCGATCGGCGACGCACGCTGAGCGCGCGCTTGCGAGCGCGCGACGTGGCGCCGCTCCGCCCGCCTGGCTTTCCGGGCTTCGGGTCCTCCTGGGCCTTGGCGGAGGCCAGGGAGAAGGCCGCCTCCGCCTCGCGCATCGCGCCAGCTCGCGCGTCGCGCCAGCTCGAGGCCAGCTCGCGCAAGTGCAGAACAGAACCCAAAGCTTCCAAGCGAAGAGTGGCCAATTCTGACACGGACGGGGAACCTTGAACAGGGAGTTGTTGGTGATGCGGAAGCACTCGATATGCTGCTTGATGTGCGTGTCTGCCCTCAGAAACACGGCAGAATATCCAGGAGCAAAGCAGCCAAGGATTGGGATCGGGTTTTCAGTCAACATCTCATGCAACCACGCTGCCCTTCTTCTTTCCTTGCATCTGGACTGCGGCCCACGAGAAGTGGCCCAAAGTCGAAGATGCCTGCTCAATGCGCAAACCTATTCTCCAAGCGAAGGCAAGGAAACCTCTGTTGCATGCAGACGCAAGCTCTGGCTGCCTGTGGAAGCAATGTACTGCTTGCTCGCATATCCGCTTGCAGGCTTGGTCTTCACGCGGCGCATGAAAACGTTCCGCGGGTCGCTGCTGATGCCTGGCCGGACTGTTCGGAATGCCCGGGCTTTGCCCCGACAGCGGAAGTGCCTGGGAAAGCGGTAGTGCCAGACACCTCGATGGACACGGGCGCGTTGCCATGGATGCCTGGCGAGCTGCGCGAGCTACGCAACGCTCCATCTTCGCCTCTGGGCATGGGCTGGCCTCCAACCACTTCAAAGCCCAGAGATGCTTGATAGGCGCCAATCTCCTCACAAGAAAGAAAAGCAATGTCGCAACATGTCGCAACATGTCGCAACATGTCGCAACATGTCGCAAACTTCTGTTCCTAACTTCAAGCACCGACCCAGGCCGACCCGGGCCTCGGAGAAGAACTTCACGAGCAGGCGCACGCGGCCATGCGGCTCAATAAGCCATCGGGTTGGCTCCATTCTCTCCTGTGCTGTCACTGCTGTGCTCAGCGGGCGCTGTTCAAAGTGTAGCGCACGCGCTGAACACGAGCTGCACGCGTTCAAAGTGTAGCGCACGTGTTCGTGCCTCCGGCGCAGCCGGAGCTTTGTCTTTCTCGGGCACCTTCTTGCTTTCGGTCCTGCGCTCCAAACTTGGCAGCTGACGAGGCGCAGGCGACGTGGGCACCAGAGACGAGCTCCTTGCGGCTTCAGCACCTCACGCAGGGCTGCAAGCAAAGGGCAAGCCTCACGACTCACACGCGGTTCGCCTTCGTCAACTGCCTCTTCTGGCGTGATCAACCGGAAGTTCTCCACAGATGCCCTGGGCAAGCGAAGGTGCGGCTTCTCGACCACCTGAGATGGACGCAGCCCCGGACCCCGAAGCAACTTATGCAACTTGCTTCCCACCTGCGCGAAGGAAGTCGGCGGGATGGGGGGCTCAGTGGGGATCAAGGGCGCCGGCCTCGAGCGCATGCAGCACGCCGAGTGCCACACGAGCTAGCTGAGAAGGCGACACCCATTGGAGCTGTGGACACTCTTCACCCTTGCGGCTCTAACTCACGGAATCTCACGGACAGCCCGGTGCCAAGTGGGTGCCATGCCTCCTCGAAGCTTGCCTCCAAGCTGATCGGAATGAACTGGGCAAAGGGCGGGCGCTCCAGAACCGGGTCAGGTGCGCTCTCCTGAGTTCGCGAGGGCAGGGGCCTACGGGAACATAGAAATGGAATTTGCCAAGTCGCTTCTACTCCTGCAAGCAGGGCTGGAGGCTGGGCATGCACAATCCAATCCCGAAATTCTGAGCAAGGCTTGGCAGGAGCAAGTCGAGTCTCCTTGAGGTTCATCACCCTTTTCTTCGGCGCCCTCTTTCTCCTTCTCCAGTCCTCAGCCAAACCCAGCTCGCCCCCGCCACTTGCGCTTTGCAACTTTGGCACCTCTTGCTTTCTGTGCGGGAGCCCCAAGAAGCATCCTGAAAGCACCTCTTTGGGCTAGAGCCCCCAACAGCCCACCAATCCCGCAATCCCATGGCCTTCTGCGGCTTCTGCGCCGTCCGCTTCCGGCGCGGCAGCCTCGGTGCCCTCGGCATTCTCCACAACCGCAGCCTGGGAACTCAACATGAATTCAGATTTGTCAGATATGCGTGGCTTCTCCTGAAAACCCCCGAATCCAGGTCGGCAAGTTACATGTCACATCCATGTTCTGCGTTAGACCATACGCAAGCACCCCAAGGGCCAGCCCTGGAAAGCAAGGAGATGCATCGGCCGGGGCAAAACTCCTCCGAAGGATCAATGCTTCCTTTTGTTTCGGCGCACGCATGTTTCTGCGGAAATTCTCGCGATCTGTCGAGTTGATTGAGGGGGCCTGGTGCACACCCAGGCTCACAATGCTTTGCTGAGCTGTGCAGAAGGCTGCGATGGGCCAGTGTCTTGGGTGGATCCACAGCGGTGAACTCCCTTTTGAGAAAGTGCTCAATTGGCTCGCCCATGCCATTTAAGTGCCAAGCAGTCCCCCCCCCCCGCCCGAGTCGTCAAACGTCACGTGCAATTCGATTTGACAGTTCGCAATTCCTGGAACAAGCTCAGACATGGCAAGCTTCCACTGCAAGACTCGCCCTATGCAAAAAGAGAACTGCAAGAATACAACAATTCTCTTGGGAAAATGTTGCTGCTTGTTATGCCACATGCAAGCAAGCAAACAAACAAACAAACAAACAAACAAACAAACAAACACACACCCACACACACACAAACCAACCAACCAACCAACCAACCAACAAACAAACAAACAAACAAACAAACAAACAAGCAAACAAACAAGCAAACAAACAAGCAGGCAGGCAGGCAAGCAAGCAAGCAAGCAAGTAAGCAAGTAAGCAAGCAAGCAAGGTCCCACGTTATCCCACTGAAAGACTTCATGCTTGCATTTGCTTTCAGGGGCTTAGAACCTGGTATTCGCTGGGCCACGGCGATGTCGGGGGCCCGAGATCAAGATGCTGGCCAGCCTCGACAGGCTCGGCGTGCTTCTTCTGCACCTCTGCCACTGCGGCCTGCCAATGCAAGCAAGGCAAGTGGTGCAGGTGGACGCAGGTGGTGCAAGTGTGGAGATGACCTTTTCCCAGTCCTCCAGTGCCGCAACCAATCCACTGGGCTGCTCCATCAGCGGCACCTCTCCGCCCTGAACACAATCGCTCCGGCAAAGCCCTTCGTAACTTTCCGTGTACCGCACGTCCAGGTGCCCAACGCAAAGGTGCCCAACCCAAAGGTGCCAGTCTTGGAAAGGCCTCCTCTGGAGCATCTCCATCTGGACTCTCTGGCTTTGGTAGGTGTCCTGACCAAACTGATCGGAGTTCCAGGTATTTCGAGACCTTTTTCCCGGGATGCGCCGGGCTCGCGCCGGCTGGATCCGGGCGCGCGCCTTCCCCCAACGTCACGGGCGACGGCTCCCCGCGCAGCGCGGAGAAGCCCAGCACCAGCAGGCGCTCGGGCCAGAGTGCAGCGACCAGCGCCTGCCTCACTCGGACAACGTGTGACAAGACCGTGACAAGACCGTGACAAGAACGTGACGACATGTGAAAGCATGTGCTTCAGACTTCAGAGACCAAAAAAAATGAAACGGACTTCGTAACGAGCCGAACAAAGTCAACTCAAGCAGTCTGAACCGAACAGTTCAACAGGCGCTGCCTGCTTTGGGCAAGCCAAGTCACGCCGACTGCTCGGGAGAAAGGTACTTGCTCTCAAGGCCATCAAACACCATGCAGGCATTGCAATCTGGAAGCCTTGGCAGCAATTCTGAAGTGAGGCAACCTGGCGCCTGGGACTGGAGGCCTGGCCTTTTGTCTCCAGAACCAATCAGCTGCGGTCTGAGCGGCTGCACCCGAACTTTGAGGAAATAGACAACATCGTTGATGGGCAGCTCGTACTGCACAGCTTGAGGCACGTACCTCATGCCCGGATGATTCTCTCTTGGTGCCTATGGGATCTTTGAGGGCCGCTACGTGCCGGCTCAGTATAACGTGTCTGATCTGACCGGGGCGCTCTTGCTTTGCTTTTTGAGCTTGCTTTTCGCGGTCCTCCAGCGCAAACAATGCCCGCAGTGAACGCTCAATTGTGCTGAAAGTGCGGAAGCTGTGTGCAAGAGGCCAAAGGTGGGGAGCAAACGATGACTCCTTCTCTGCTTTTTCGTGCTCTTCGTCTTGCGTCGCCATCCTCGAGCTGTTGCATTGGCTGGGAAAGCCAAAAGCCACCACCGACTGCCAACCTGCTACCAAGGTTCAGCTGGCGCAGTCGATCTCGCCTCGCCTCCTCTTCGGGCCCCTCCAAAGATGGCGGGCCTGCCAGAACGGAGTCATGTCTGCAAAATGCGGTGGCTTCAGAAGGGAACAAGGAGCATTCTACGGGGCGTGCTCCAACGTCTTTGTGCGGGCAAAACTGCCAGGCCTGACAGCGCCCAATCCACAACAGCGTCCTCAGCAAGCCAACAGGACGCCACCCGCAACATGTGGCTGTGGCTCCAAAAAGTGTACCAAAATGGCACCTTGGTAAATTGGACCGAAGACTAGAACATGTGTAACCCTGGCTCTTAAATTTTCAGCCACACCCATGTGTCACAAATGTCATGGGGTCTGCTCCGTGTCAGCCCCGTGCCGCATCCGCATCGGGTCGAGGGGCCAGCGCCAGCAGCTTGCGGCCTTGCTCTTCCAGGCGCGCCGCCAGCTTACCCTTCGTCTCGGGGCCGATCACCAGGACGTGGAGCCGGTCCTGCGAAGAGCACGGCCAGCGAACCAACCCAAGGCTCCATGCGAGGTCTCGCCGGCCTGCCTCAGGCGTTTGTTTAAGTCAGGGAAACACTTGCCTCTGCTTCGCAAGGTGCGAAAGTCTCTGTGGGCCGAACAAAAGTAAGCGCAGGCATGTACCACATGTTGCCCATTTGTTGGGCAAGCCGGAATTGAGGTGCTCTCCCTCCTCTTCCGGAACCCTGTACGGGAAGTCGGCCGGGTCCATCTCAGGCTGCTGAACCACCTCACTTGCCCCGCTCACTCGACGAACCAAAGGTGGCCAGTGCAACATGTCCCGTTCCCTCTGCAGCCGTGATGCCTCTGCTTCTTCGACTGACTCCTCCTGCACAATTGCAGGCGCTCTCTCTCTCTCTCTTGCTTTCTCCTCCCTGAACCAGGCAGAAAGCACTGCCATCGGTCCTCCGGCAAAGGTTCTTCCTCTGGTGTGGCATCTATTTCCGCCAAAGCCGCTTCTGCTTCGCTCAATTCAGCAGCCGCCTTCCTAGGCTGACGGGGGTTTGGGGTCTGGCCCCTACCCCAAAGAGCTAAAGCGCAAGCCGTGAGCTGAAAAGGTGACAGGGTCACAGGAGATCATAGGATGAACCACAGGGTGAGTCATAGGAGTCATGGGTTCGAGATGGTTCGAGGCGTTCGACCAGGCGGCTCTTGAGCCTCGGCGTCCTCAGCTCCCTCCAGCGCTGCCACCGCCTGCTGTGCGGCCTCCACTCGCTCGGCGGCCTCCTGCCGGGCGGCCGCCTTCTGCTCCTCCTGAAGCAAGCGGGTTGGCCCCCACTCACCCGCACCCTTCGCCAAAGGAATCCCCCTTGAAGAAAAAGAGATCAGAACAACAAGAAGACTGAGGATTATGAATTGCGCATGCAAGTGTTCTAACTAAGTTCTAAGGCCTTCCTTCCGTTCCCCTTCGAGAACTTCCCTCGTTCGATCACTGCCCCTCGTCTTTCTCCGTCTTCGGAACTTGCGACTCGCATCATCTCGCATCCCTCGCCTTCTCTTGGCGCTGCCGCAGCAGCTCCTGGCGCCGCACGTGGCGCCCGTGCCGCACCACCGCAGGCCACGTGGGCGCCCCGGGCCCGCGCACCGGCAGCTCCACCTTGCCGCCCTCGTACCTCACCCGCAAAACGCGCCACGGCGACCCCCGCAGCCTCCGCGAGCCCTCTGAAAAGCACAAAAAAGATCAAACAAAAGTAAAGAGGAAGCTCGGAAAGAGAGAACCGAACATGCGGAACGAAAGAAGCAGAGGCCCGAGAGCCACCACCTCCCCCCTCCTGGCCATGACATGCTGTGCTCTTTGTTCGGCAGCAACCAGCTGCTGCCCCAGGCAAGGCACTGGTCGTACATCTGCAGCAGCTGCTCCTCCTCCGAATATGCGTGATCGAAGTCCACGCTGTACACCTGGGACGCACATGTCCAGCACATATTCGGCCGCAGCTTCTGCACGCCGCCTGCCTCGATGGCGTAGTCAGTCGGATTGCAGAGGAAGATCTCCTGTGCGCAGTCGTCCGTCCCGGGCAAGACTGGCCCCAGCTCGTAGCTCGTGGAGGGTTCGGCCGTGACCCTCAGGCCATCTCCATGTCCACGCAGCACCAGTGGCTTTCCTGAGTGCATCCAGCCGCCAATTTTGCAGGTATGCCAGCTTGGCTGTGGCTTTCGTGGCGAATGCACTTCTCACTTGCAGCGGGGCCCTCAAATATGCAATGATGAGAGTCCCGGGGGGTGCAACTACGATGATCAGCCACGCAACTGATTCGAGGGATCCTCAACTGCCTACTGATGGAAGCCTCCGCCCGGTCTTGATACCAATGCGACAAACCGTTGGGGCAGAAAGATTTAGAGCCAACGTCCTGCGTGCAAATTGCATGGCTCCCTTTCCAAGTTCGAGTGCAAGAAGCGTGGCAGAAATGAAAGTGACTGCCAAGCTCCGCATTCCATGACTCAACTTCATTCATAAATGCCTCGCGCTAAGTCGCAATATGCGAGTTGGCGACAATACAAAATCAAAACGCACCTGTGACTTAGTCACATTCGCCGGTTGCTCCAACACTCACGTTACTGTCCTACAATCTCACGGCAAGCCCTAGCACCGCGTGTCCTGTGCGGTCAAGTCTCTGTTGGGGTTGTCCAGAATGCGTAGTGCCAGCTTCTGGATGAAGGGCTTGGAGGCTGTCGGCGTGAAGCTCACCGTGACCAGCTGCGACTCACCCGGGGCGATCCTGCCAAAGGAAAAGGGAAGAAGGGAGGAAAACGGGCTGGAAACGGGCTGGAAACGGGCTGGAAACGGGCTGGAAACGGGCTGGGGGGGCCACGCCCTGCCTGCCGGAAGGTGGCTGGAGCAAGTAAGCGCATTCGACGGCTTTGCCCAACTTCTCCGGAACTTTGTAGTCCCAGCCTCAGCGCAGCTCGGAGGGACAGGGCATCATGCACCCACTTGCATGCTCAATCAGCACCAGCCCCAGCTTGCTCTGGCATGCTCTGAGGGCTCAGTGCCGGGCACACGACCACAGGTTTGACATTTCGCAGCCTGCCAAAGGACCGCACATCCCAAACACCGGCCTGGCCATTCTCGCAAACACGTGCGCCGGCACCGTGCGCCCGCTGGCCTCATGGTGATGCGCTTCACCTGTCCCACCAGTACATGGCCAAAGTCGATGGCGTCGGAGGACAGCTCCAGGTCGGGCCGCACAAACTCGCTCATCAACTTCACCTGGTACGCTTGGGAGCGCACGGCCACCGATGAACCAAAACCCGCCCTCGATCGACTGTGCCACAAGTCTGACGCTCAATTCTAAGAGCCTCATAGGATGGCCCGCCGCGAACGGGAATGATCCAGTTGGTCTCCTGCTTGCCTTCCTCGCCCGTCCTGGCAACTGGCTGGGAGATGCTGGGAGATGCTGGGAGATGCTGGGAGATGTGCGCCGCACGACCATCGTGGCCTAGCGCTCACAGGCAGGCCGTGCCTGTCTCTGAAGCAAGTGATCTCCAGCTTTATCTGCTTCCCGGGAGGGAGCTTCCCAACCTTGGATCAAGTTGGGTCTCAGGCTGGCACTGGCTGGCACTGGCTGGCAGGTGCCGCGCCTTCTCAGGACTGATCTGGAAGCCGTGCTGGTTCAAGAGGCGCTTGCTGATGTTGAAAGTTACGTTCTCATGGAAGCTGTTGTATACGGAGATCACCTGGGCCAAGCGTTGAGCCCGCATCTTCGCAGTATGGGTCTGACCTGTCAAAATGCCGCCTGGCCTTCTTCCCGGAGTGGCCCAGCACAATGTGGCCAAAGTTGCAGCAGTAGTACGCCGCTGTGACTGGGGGCAGCTCCAACATGGGCCGCCAATCAGCCCGAGCACGCGCCGAACCTGGCAAGCTCCCTGCCTCAAGCAATCTGCGCATGCCCACAGAACATCGGTCGCCTCGGGCGGAACCTTTCTGCTGAGCTTGGCTCATTTCCTTCGCGATTCGTGCGATCACTGCATCCCACTCCCTTCCAAGCTAAAGACTATTGGCTCGGCTGGCTCCGGTCCTTGGCATGCTTCTCCAAGTGCTTCGGCCATTGCTCCTGGCGCAATTGAGTGTCACTGTTCCTGGTGGAGTTCCAGCTTCTCAGCCGCTATCTGTGGTGGAGTGCCAGCTTGCCAGGCCACCCACGCAGAGTGCAACACACCGACTACCCCATCCCATCCCAAGCCTTCTCAATGGCCAACAGCGTCTGGCAGATGAAATGGCGATCAACCTGCCGGCATCAGGCGACAAGACAAGGCGACTGTGAAAGCCAAAAAGATATAAAGGCACGCTTAAGCCATTTTTGCTTGGAATGCCGCGCCTCAAACTCGACTACCTGCGGCTCTGGCTGCCACTGCGCGAGGCTGTCTGCCGACGTGTCGTGCTCGGCGCTCTGCAGGCTTTGCGAGGCCGTGGACACCTGGGCTGCAGTGAGTTGGCGTGCAGTCCCCGGCGTGAAGCAAAGGAGCTCCCACCCGATGTTCAGATCTGAGGCACGCAAGCTGCTTGTGGCGGCGGGCCATTGGTCAGTAGACGCTGCAACGCGAGCTCCCTGTTGGTTGCATGGCCATCCCTGAGATGCCCGGCAGCCAATGGAAGATATACAAAGAGCAGACTAAAGTATGCTGAAGCAATGCAAGCAAAGGACGGGAATGAAAACACCCAAGCAGGGCAAGAATACAAGAACACTAACACTTGACTCACTGGATGGCCTTTCATGCCCAAGTGTCTCGTCACACCTCTCCAGGCTCTTGGGCACATCAGGGGTTGCCCCTTGCATCAGGAGAACGCCTGGGAAGATGCCGTGACCTGGGCGATGCAATTTCTCTTTGTGCCACATGCTTCGACTGCATCGATTGGGGGACCCCCTGGAGGTACCTGGGGAGTACTTGCTGGGGGGCAATCAATTGGGGGACCCCGGGTTTGGGCGGGACGGCCCACCCCGAATTTCCGGACGCCTTGCCTCGCACGTGGATCCGCTGCCGCTCGAAGTGCGCCACCTCCAACAAGGCCACCTCGGAGACTTCGTCCGGAACACCTCGGGGGGGGGGGGGGAGAAAGCACGCGTGTAGCAGCGTAGCATGTGGCAATTTCCACTCCAAAAACCTGGGCCTGCCCGGAATCGAATGATGATCTTCTCCTCGCAATGTCAGTGCCATCGACTCATTGAAGGGCACATTCACCCAACCGGCACAATGGCCATGGTTTCAACGTGTCCACCCTACATCCAAGGTAAGAAACGGATATGGACCAAAGATTGCACTGCATCACTGCAAGCCCAAGTATGGTCAGGGCTGCAATGAACCTGCGTATTGGGTAGTTATCATAAGCCAATGGATGACGAGGGGTTAAACAAAATGCACGTGAGCAAAAGGGTAAGGCCCTCAGGAAAACATCTTATTGCAGCTCTCTCTCTCTCTTTCAAAATGTTCCACTATCTTACAAAGTTCTCACCGCTAATCATCCAGTTGTGAGCTACTGTATGAGGAAGCTCTGGAGGCTTGCTTTGCCAAGCTAGCATTCCTAAGGCAAACGACAAGAGAATGTCAGAGTCAGCCGCTGCTCATACCCAGCCACACGTGGAAGTGCACTTGTGCTTCTAAAAAATTGGCTCATGTCCTCCATCCTGTCTTGGCGCGTGTGCTTCGCTCCGCGGCGCCGGCAAAGCAAATTGTCAACCCAACACAAGCCGCGTCCGCCGTCCGCCGTGTCCGGCTCCTTGTCTCCAGGATTGATCTGCCCCGACATCGGCCAGCAATCCAAGACGGCCGGCCGGGAAAGGGCGCAGAGGTTCCAGCTGAAGTGAAAGGCCACCTGCGGGAAACAGCAGCGATCCAAAGGCAGACGCCAGCGGACGCCGGCGGACGGCAGCCTTGCCGCTGTTGGCCAGGATCACCTCTCTTTCCTGCACCTCGCGCTTCGGACAAGGCCCCCAAAGGAAGCACAAGAAACCAAATGAACCAAAGAAGCCCCGCTTGAAAAGATATTAAAAGATACGGCAAGATAGAAAAAGATATATGCACAAACATGGACAGCCAGTCCGCTTCGACTGCTGGAGCCCGCCTCCGTGTAGGGCACCTCCCCAAAGTCCAGCTCCGTCTTGTCCAGCCGGAAGTCCAGCTTGGACGCCTGGCCCTTCAGAGACACCTCGTACCTGAACGCCACCCGACCCCCCGACCACTCCATCCAGGCCAAAAAAAATGTTTTCGAGGTGTGAGAAGAGATGAGAAGAATGAATACATGAGACATTCATGACATGGCTGGGTAGGCAAAGGAAACGCCAAATCGGCCGCGCGGCTCAGGACCCCCTTCAGTTTGACACACGGCAGCGCAGTCAAACTTCTGGTTCTTCATGCCAAAATAGGTAAAGGTGATATCCTGCCAGCGCCGACTGAATTTGCGGCCAGAGCGGAATTTCTCCACTCCCCACTTGTCCATAACTCTTGTTTTCAAGGCGCCTGCGATTGGCCCGGCTCCAATATGCCCATAATCGGCAGGATGTCGAAGATCTGATTGATATCCTGAGGTCGGTGTCGCACAGATCCAGAGAAGCTCGAGCCGATGCAGACAGGCGTCCACCGCCGGGCGTGCCCGCGACTTGGCAGGGGGCACCTCTGCCACCTGGGACATTCGATGCGCGTTGCTGACCTCCATGGTCCTGAGATTCGATGCGATCGGACGTGCAAAATGTCAAAATGTCGCAAGTGGCACTTCTCAGCTCAGATTCTGCTCAGAAGAGTGGACAGAGGGCGTCTGAGTCATCTGCTTCTGAGGAAAGCCTGCCAATCGATCAGCCCAGCGAACTGAAACCGACCTAATGACCTTGCCTAAGTGCTTTTAGATTGCACTCGTCCCATGCTCATTGCTCTTGAAAGCTGTTTGTATTCGGATTGGGGCATGCGCTCTCTGGCCCCTAGGCTCAAGCGCCCCCTTGAGGCCTGAAGCGTACGAGTTGGAGGCGCTCATGATGGTTCCAGCCAATGGTGAGGCGCCCGAACCAGCCGTCGCCCCTGGAGCCGCGGCTGCCATATGGAAACACTTGGACCCAACCATCGTATTCTCCCCTCTGGTTCAGACGCAAATGGTGCGTTTCAGGGAGTGGGCGGACAAGAACAATGAGTTCGGCCAAAACCACGTCTCCCTCCTCTGGCTGCAGGATGCGTTTCCAACTTGTGGGCAGCTATCCACATGCATCGCCACAATTCAATGGCTGCTGGAAATTTGTTGATTCGAGTCGCATCGGAGTTACCAGCCTTGCCTTCAAACATGGCCATGAAAAGATCCGCCCTTTTCAACCCTTCTGTGATCGATGTGGGATTGAATGTTCTGAGGGCAAGCGCTCACAGCCGAGCTGCTGTTATATTCTTCATCACTCATGTCCTCAGGCAGGGAATTGCTTTGGCGGTGGGAATCCCGGACATCGGCGCATGTGCAGCTGGGGGTCAGCTTCCTCGACAAAGGACCATTGGAAATTCACGGGCAACGGATTAGGATTCGCCATGGTGATGGTAAGCTGCTTTGTCGTCTCGTTCAGGACCTGGAGCTGGAGCTTGTCCAGCACACATGAGCCAAATTTACGAGGGGCCTGAGGCTCAAAGAGTGCCATGTCATGAAGCCAAGCTGCCGAGCCGAAATCCAGCTTATTGTTGCCTTAGCGGCCATGATTCTCTGCAATGATGGAGGAAATTGCGAAGCTGAAACTGAGCAAAGTTGGCTTGGACTGATGGTAAGTTGTGACAAGCTGCTTAGGGTGAGGTTCGGGAAGATAACCTCCCCATGCAAGCTGACGTGATCCCTCTGCGGGTGGTCCTAGGCGGATTCGACAGACGTGCGGCGCACATCTCAGTGCTTCAAGTTCAAGTGCATTGAGAGCTAAGCTTCCTGGTACACGATCGTCAGTTTCTGCTTCACCACCCCACACACGCGGTCCACCTTGAAGGCGGGGTCGAACTCCACGCGAATCCTGAGGCATGTGCGCAAATCTGCGCAAAGGCTTGCATGCCAGACATGGCAGCTCAGCTCCAAACTCGATGGTCTCGTCCGGTCTGAGAAAGCAAGTGTCAATGTTCACGTAAAACGGCCTCGGGGCAAGACAGCTCGAGTTGAGCGAGTTGAGGAAGGATATGCCGAGACAAGCTGCGGCTGGACTTTGATAAAGAAGCGCACCTGCCAAAACAGAAAGCCTGCCACCCGCAGCCGCTGAATGCTTGAGACGGCGGGGCTCGCTGCCACATTTTCTGCCGGCCGGGGAATGCCAATGGGCAAATCTCAGCACGCGTGGGGTGAAAGCGGCCTTTGCCCAGTGGAGACGCCCAGAGGAGCAGAGCCTTTGCCCCATATTCTTGGAATTGGCTCACAGTGTCACCACACGCCCTTCTTGCAGATACTCATCTTTCGTGGGATCCGCTGCTGCCTCACCCTCTTCTGACTCGTCTGACTCTTCTGACTCCTCCTCCTCGTCCTCATCGAAATCCTTCCATGGACCACGCGCAGGACCTCCCTTGCCAAGAGGGTTGGTGTAGGGAGACCACGGGCCGTGATTCAGCGGGAAGCCTTGCTGCGACAGGCTGCAAACATACCAAACCCTACAGCAATATGCATGCTACGTTTCTGCCTTGTCTCATGGTTCCGTATCCGCAAACATCACAGGGGAAACTCACCGTGCTGAGGAGCCCTTCGGCAGCCGCAGCTTCGGCGTCCAGAGGCCATGCCGCGGCCGGGGCTTGCGCTCCCAGTCCAGGTGCTGGGCCAAGCCCGTCCGCTCCAGGATGGCTTCAAACCTGCGCACATCTCCATGCCCCAGGCTTGAGTTCACGTGTCGCACTCACCGCCAAGCAGAATCTGCTCATGTCCTAGGAGTCCTAGCATGCACCCAAAGTGTAGTTTTACCAGGAAGTCACATGAAGCCACGTCAGTTTTTTTGCCATGTCACACCAAGCCCCCTCGCCTGTCGCGGACCTTCTCGCGGGAGCCAAGCCGCCTCTCTGCGAACTTGAGGGCGCGATGGAGCTTCCTTCGCATGGGCGGGCGGGCAGTTGGCACGAGCATAAATCAGAGGGCGGTGGTCTCATTGCTGCCGCGGCACCACCCCAATGCAAGCAACTCAGGTCGCTCCGCTACGATTGCACGCGCCTCCTCCACACCTCAGCCACAGTTGGAAAGCACTGGGGCGGGCAGCAACTCAAGCACTGCACACGCAAGCTCCAGGCACAGTGCTCCGCAACGCCCCTTCCCCCGCATGCAGCTCGAGGGCCAAAGAGGTGCTCGATGGATTCAAATGCCAGCTCGAACTTCCGCTTCTTTCGCCTGGGCAGCAAAATCATGTGGCAGCAAACCTGTGCCCGTGCCATCCCCCGCAGCCACACAAAAAGCTGGCCGTGTCACTGGTTCTCCTCCAGCAGCAGGTACGGCGCCTTGCGCAGGGCAGCCTGCGCCCCTTCTTTGCCCAAGAGCTTCCGCAGAGCACCGAGCCGGCCAAGGAATTGCTCGCCTCGGCCGCACAAAGTCGCATCCAACGTGGAAGCTTTGCGCCAAGATTCCATACCACTTGAGCAGCAGTGGCTCCCGCTCGATGGCTGCATGCGCCTGTCCGGTCAAGGCTCCACAATCGTTAGATCAAACCCCTCCGCCTCCTCCATTCCAAAGATAGCGACCAGAACCTTTGCCGGGTCAAAAATGTTCTGTTGCGACTCCCGACTCCAAGAATCCAAGAATCCAAGTCTGCCATGTGTGCCATCGACCATCTGCCAGGGCACTGGGTAGCATCCGGGCACGGCGGATGGATAGGGCGACCGCGCCACGCGGTCCATCGCCTGCCTGGCCACCTGCATGGCCGCCTCGCGGCTTCCCATCACCGCGGTCATATCCCCAAAGGCCTCACGCTCCAGCGGCAAGATGCGGCGTGAGTCGGCGCACATTTCTTGGCCAACGCCTTGTAGAAGTCGCCGATGGGGATGTTGGTGAGCTGAGGGTATTTGGCAATCACCTCGCGCAAGCGCTGCTTGGAGCCTCAGACACAACTGCGAGATGCAAACTGAGGCGAGCAATGCATGCTGACAAGGTGCCGAGGACATTGATCAGAGCCGGCAAGGATTCTCGCATATGCTTGGAGCTCTTGGTCAACAGGTAGGGGCACTCGAAAACTGCTTCCTTTGCCGCCTGTCAGGCAGTTGTACGTCGGTCAGGTACTTGCGCATCCGCGCTGCACGCATAGGCATGCCACGCTCTAAGACTCTAGCGCGCCTCAGGTCCCAGGTAAATTTCGAGGTAGTGCAAAGCATTCCGGGCGACCCGCCGTGGCCATCTAAGGATTGTGGGCTCGTCCTAGTGACTTGTGACATGCGTAGCTTGCACATGCTTGCACATCTGAGCGACGCTCCTCAACCAACTGGTTGACTAGCTCTGGGCGGCCGAAAATATCCACCAAGTCTTCCCAGCGCCGAATGAGGACATGCTCCTGTCATGGTCACGGGACGAGCTCATCTGAACTTGTCAGGGAATGAATGCTCCACTGTCCAATACGGTTCCTCAGTCGTGACCTCGGGAAAGCTTCGCTGAAAGATGTCCAGGGCAAAGTCTGCCTCCTTCGGTAATGGCCGCTGGTAACCTGGGTGATACAGTGATAACGGTTGCAAGGACGCCTTGTGACCTGGTGGGATTTGGTGGGATTTGGTGGGATTTGGATGGGATTTGGATGGATTTGGACCAAGTTTGGACCAATGGATCCAAAGCACCGGTCTCTGGGTCGCGAAGCTTCGTCGTACGCGTTCGGATTGCCAGCGGGGCAGGCGGTGGCCTGGCGAGGCATCAAGTCGATGCTCGATGACATCCGAAAACCGACCTGAAACAATCCCCCAAGCCTTTTTCTAGCCTAATGCGAAACCCCCCCAACCCTAACTAAACCTACCTAAACACCCGCCCTAGGTCAAACCCGAAGCCTCTTGATGCCCGCAGGCAGCATCGCCGCCCAGTCATTGGTCAGCACCAGCACGACCGCAGCCACCGCACATGTCCTCTCAGAGAGTCTGGGTGTGCTGCTCGGCAGCGATCCACCAAAACAGGCCACGCGACATGCTGCGACTGATTTGAGGAGTCAGGGCGGGGGGAGTCTGCTTCGGGCAGGAATGATCAATCATGCAAGTTGGACAGTGTGCCGAATCCTTGCATGCATGCTTGAGTCCTCGCCGCATTCCACGCTGATCTCATCATGCCATGAGGCCAGGTGCCCAGGCGGAATGATGTTAAGCTTTGTTTAAGAAGCCTCTATGGCCATGTTGGGTGGCTGGGTGTAGGGTTGATAAATGCCAAATGGCTGGAACATCCACTCTAAGCCGACAGGACCAAGTGATGTTTCCAACAAAACTGCCTTCATGACATGGAGAATGTTCAGGCTCCGAATCTCCCACACCTTGCACAAAAAAAATCCGGGCGCCCGCCTCGAGCGGCGAAATGTTCTTCAACACCTTGCCATGCAAGGGGATGCAAGATTGTCATTTGCAAACTGCCTAAAAGGTCTGCTTGTGCCGCAGTATGATAGAAGCAAGCCTGCGGCTCAATGCTTCCGAGAAGCCAGCTGCTCCGAAAGCGGGTGCAGAGGGCAATTGCGCTCCCACAGGTAGCCTTGGGTGACGCCTTTCGCACATCCAAAGAGAAGGAACGGAACACAGACAGATTCTTGGACGACTCCTGGATCTCACAGACAAGATACGGAAAGACACTGTGGTGGTCGACAGCTCCAGCAGCGGCAGCACCTGGCAAGGAGGCTGCACGGATGGAGCCGGGAAGCCACCGGGAGTTTTTGTTTCAATCCGAGGGACAAAGTTTCCGCGCAGCTCGGAGCGGAAGATCACGTTGCCCTTCCGGTCGTTGCCACAGAGCCTGGGCCACTAGGATAACCCAAAGGACGCCAAACGCGCCGTATATTTCAGCAGGAAGGCTCTGTGCAGATCAGGGTGTCGGTGAGCATCCCCGGCTTTGGGCTGGAGGCGTTGAAAACGAAGCGGAAGGCGCACTTCCCATCCAACGTCCTCATCGAGTCGACCGCCCTTCTTTGGCCTCTCTCTCTCTCTCTCTCTCTCTCGCCCCCAATTTCCCTCTCGCCGTGCTCGTTGTGTTTCTCTGATTTTCTTCTTCTCTGTCACCTTTTTCATGGTGCAATGCTTCATGAGCCCAACTCCCCGCCCCCGACACTCGAGGCCAGAACGAGGCACGAAGCTGGCAGGGCTCATTGGTGAAACAACTCTGCCAAGTCATCCTCCGCCAGATGCTCCAAGGAGTCTCGTGAAGGACTTCGCTGCACACTACCACCTGCAATACGCTGGGCGAAGCCGAAGAAATCCGGGGGGTCGCCAAGGTCGTCGTCGAGGGCACTCTCAGCCCCTTCCTCCACATCCTCCACAATGGTGGACGCTTTGGGCCTAGCCCTTGAAGCCTCGGATTGATGGCCCGAAATGGAGTTCAGCCTCGCTCGCTGCACAGACGCAAATAATGCACTCATGCCTGCCGAGAAATCAGACCTCAGCTCAGATTTGCCCGTCACAGATGGCGCTTGCACTGTTTGTGGCAGGCGCGCACGTCTGTGGAAGAGTGCGCTGAAGGCCGATTCCATGTCAGTGCCTGAGGGGGGCTTTGGAGGGGCCAGGAAGACTTCAGGCTCGTGCCGCGGTCTCTGCTTGGGCGCAAACAACACATTGAGCTCATCCTCGGCTTGTTCCACCGCCCGCTGGTGCCTGGCCAGAGGAGCGAAAAGGTCCTTCAAGCCATCCTCGGCATCAGTCTCTACGGGGGTCGCCGTCGCCGCAGTCACCGCAGCCACCGCAGCCGGAGGCGCGCCAGTGGCATGCGCATCACTCGCGCGGCCGGCCTGCGCTTCAGTCGTGTGCGCAGCATACGCCGCCGGCTTCCCAAGCAGTGAGCCCGACTGTGGATCCTTCGCGTGCCTCCAGTCCCGCCCCGAATCCGGCGTGCGCCCAGCTTTCGGACCCAGCATCCACAGGGCTACCCAGGGGATGCAAATGAGCGAAGGGACCCCGACCACGATGCCCAGGATCACCTCCATGAGCTGCAAGTTTGCAAGGGAGACAGCCACACAATTCGCTTGCCCAGTGCTGTTCAATTGACAAAGGCTGTCCAGTGGGCACAGAATCTGCTGGCACTCCGCGCTATCACCTCCATGGGCATGAAATGCCGTCCTTTCTTCCACCACCTCTAGCACCAAAAAGGCCACGAGCGCTATGTAGCCGGCCACGAAGAGCAGGGCCAGGCAGCGCTGCAACCGGCTACAGAAGCGGGAATGGGAAGTCCTCTTCCGCGCGTTGTGGGAGTCCAAGATCTGACTCCAGGGCACATTTGGCAGGTGGGGCCAACTCTCGGACTCGGGATGCTCCGGCTGCAGCTCCAAACCCACGCTTTCCGGGTCCCGACTTGTCCTGCTGTTTCTGCTGGTCCTGCTGGTCCGACTCGTCCGACTGGTCCTGCTGGCACGACTGGTCCGGCTCGTGGGGCTGGCCCGGCTGGTGGGCTTTTGCCGCGAGTCAAAGTCATCCATGGCTCAGCCATTGCTCACTTTGCCATCCTGAAGACATGTGAATCTGGAAACTGGTGATGCTAAGGATCAGCTAAAGCTTGCTTTGTTGATATCCATTACACTGTAACATGCCAATGCTAATGAACTCTTGCTGCGCAAACGGAGCTCCCTAGCCAAGCAAGCACAGTGGCAGCCTAGCTGACAAATCCAAATCTCCGCGTTTGCCCTTGCATGCAGGTTGGGTGGGTATGGGCAATGAGAGAGGGCCCTAAACAAACAACGACCTCACAGGCCCTGAAGCCTTTGCTCGCAGCGTGCCATGCATTCGGTGCTAGGCCCTACGCACCAATGCCCAATGCTGAGCCCAGCCACATGGTGTCCGGCACCACGGCGAAGACGAAGGGGTCGCCTGGCGCGAACGCTCTGGAGCAAGCATTCCTCCTCGCCCGGATCGCCCCGCCTTCCGGGGCGTCTTTGCCTGGCGCCTTACGCTCCTTGCGCTTCAAGTCTTGGGACCTCATGGAACGTTGGCAAGCGCCTCTGCATGCAGCACATGTTAGCCGAAGGGCTCCAGCGCCCAAATGAGTTTTCTTGGCTGGCGCCCTCGGTTTTCAATGATGAACTCCTTGGAGTGAGTCTGCGTGGTGTACTGGGTGCCGAAATCGATCAATTCCAGCCTTGACTCATTGACTACCGCTCGCCGTAGAACTCTGACAGTCAAAGCAAGCCTACAAAGCAAGGCACCGCATAGGAGCGCGCTGCCAAGGCTCGATTCCCTGCACATGACAGGGGTGCCAACACCCTTGGCACGCACAGTGGCTGCCACGTCGTTGCTTTCATGGACAATGACCTGCGCACGCGCATTCCAGCAGGTCTGAACATTGACTGAGAAAGTTTAGCAAAGGCCGAACAGAACAACCTCGAAATACCTCGAAACAAATCCCTAGCCCAGTTAGCCCAGCTGCATGGACAATGTCAGTCATCTTTGCCACCTCGTCAATGGTCAGTGTCATGTTCCTGGAGGCAGCTGCACGCTCGGACACACACACACACACACTGCCAAAGAAATCAAACTGCAAGCTGAGTGACAAATTGGCCGAGCCATGAGGTGGCAGTTCCATCGCTTTGGGTGACAGTGTCCAGAGTGAATTCTTCGTCTTCATGATGCAGCGAATCTGGGAGTTGCGCCAACGCCGGGCCCATGCCAAAACCGATCACTCTGCTGAAACCACACTGCTCGATTCTTGAGGAGCGGGCTGAGGCGGGAATGACGGAGTTGTTGCTGACCAGCACCGACCGGGTGATGGGTTCCAGGCACTGCGCATTCCCCCAATCAACCACACTAGGCTCGACATTGACGATCGGTCCGATGGTGTTGGCGATCAATGTCACGGTGCCTCGCGCTGCGGTCAGGCCATGCGCCCTGCGATCAGGCCACATGTTCTTGAGGCAAGGCTCTTGCAGAGTTGTGCCCGAGAATGCGGATGGTGATGGGGATCTGGAGCGTGCCGATGACCTGCGAGGTGAGGGTGAACGTCAAGACCTTGGTGCGGGTGTTACAAGCTTCAGGTGCGGCATGCAGCCCCATCCACCTCTGGCTCCGTCGGACCGACCAGTGCTCACGCCTGTGCTGCAAAGCTTCGTGAGAGGACGACGGAGGCACGGATCCGAAGGACTGGTCCGGCTCAAACTCTGCAATGGAGCGCCTAAGTCGCGGCTGATGCGTGTCAAGAGCGACATACAGAAGGCGAACCGAAAGCATAGACATCGCGGTGTGTGGTTTGGCGACAACTGCTTGCACAGGTTTTCGCATCGGTCGGATTTTGAAAAGTAGGGGGTTGGGTTGCGTAACGCCTAGAAGCCTAGAAGCCTAGAAGCCTAGAAGCCTAGAAGCCTAATCCCAGCGTCACGCCCAGCAGCCTAGAAGCCTAGAAGCCTAATACTGGCGTCACGCCTAGAAGCCTAGAAGCCTAGAAGCCTAGAAGCCTATTCCCGACGCCATGCCTGGAAGCCTAGAAGATGCCAAAATCTACGACGCGGATAAGCCTCGAAGCCTGCGCTTTATTGCGCTTCTACGTTTTGTTGCGCTTCTACGCCTCTGCGCTTTGGCTAACTTCATTGCTTCTGCGCGTTGCTCCGCTTCTGTTCTGTGCTGCGCTTCTGTGCTTTGCTGCGCCTCGCGCCCCGTCGGCGCTTCTGCGTTCTCGGCTTCTGCGGTTTATTGCGCTTCTGCGCTTCGCGGCTTCGCCGCTTGACACACCCGGGCTGCAACCCAAATCCGCCAGGTGTATCCCCTAAGCAGCCCAGCCATGCTGCCAATAGTTTTGGCCGACAGTCTCGCGGCCAAAGCACATGAGGTCGGCTGCCTCTTTACAGCCAACTTACTTTCAATGTGTTCCATTTTGCGCCTATGTGGAGACTCCTTTTCACACCCCCGATGGCCTGCTTACAAGACCACCTGTGCCGAGGAGCGTGGCTTCATCTTGGGGCATGATCTGGAACTTCGCAGGAAGGGCAGAGGTGTTATTGAGCACCTTGGGTGAGGAGGAGTATGCGACTGGCGAAAAAAGAGAAAAGCCGGCTTGCAGCTTCGCAAGCAGCCCGGCCAGTAGCTTGGCTGTGACTCCTGTCTGGGATCCCCGCCAGCGTCTGGTGAGAAGGGTACCGAATAAAGATGTCACCTGGACAATGGCTTCCATGAGAACAAGCTCATCGTCGCATCGTGCCATGTCAAAATTGAGCCAGGGCGCCATACTCTAGATGCTCCGCTGGCTCGGGAGTCACTTGTGGAACCGCGCAGCGCGCTTGGATGGGGATGCTCGCAAGCTCCTCACCGCACAAATGGCTGTCCCGACTTCAGTACATGCACAGCTATGAGGTGAATTCGTGAAGGTAGATAGATGTCCACCCAATATTTGAAGAGATGTATGCTACATGGCAGTATGTTCAGCCTGACCACAGCAACAGGCCATTACGCATCCCTGGCCTGACCCACGCCATCCAAGTCCACTACCAGGCAGAGATCGTACGACTTCACATTCATGCCTAAGAGTCTACAATGCCCAGCAGCCTGGAACCAGCAATCTGATAATCTAAGAGCTGCACTAATGAAGTCGATCTGAACTTTCTGGGAGCAGTTCGGAAGCAAAGTGCCCTTCGGCGGGATCACGTCGAACTCCCCTGAGGCCCAAAGCATCTGGTCAGCTCGGAACACACAGCCGCTCCGAGGCAAGCTGCGCTGCGTGAAGCGGCCATCACCAGGAATCCGCAGCGCAAAGCGCATAGGCACCTCACATGGAAGCGTACGACAGACGAAAGCAGACGCAAAGGGACGAAAACGCATATGCCAGGCCCTTTGTGGATTTGTCTCTCGCACCTCGGAGGTGTTGGTCAGGGTCAGCGTCTTTGAGTTCAGGAAACCATAGCTGACGACTCCGAAGGAGATTCGGTCCAAGTCAAAATGGAATGTTGGAGAGACCTGTGCAGTGCTGTACAACTGGCCCACGGATGCTGAGCATTTGCAAGCTGAGCCACGGAATGACCCCGGAAGCTGAGGCCGATCTTTGAAGTGCTGCCTCAGGCAGCCGTGAAGCCCCCCGCACGAGCGTCGCATGATCATCCCCTTGGGCAAGCCACCCACCAGCTCCCAATAGAAGGTCTCTTGAAATTCACCCAGGAGATCTGGGCCTCGGTTCCAAGCGATCCAAAAGTTGCTCAATTGCACATGCATCAGATGCTAAGGCTTCGGGATTCTATCTGAGCGCCATGCAAACCTCCACGACAATCGTGCATTGGCCTCATTCCAGTTCGCAACTTGCCGGAGCATGTGCTGAGGGATCCCATGACCTTCGAGCCGAGGGGCCGCCCACTTCCAGGCGCCCGTCGCTGGGCAGAAAGGTGAACTTGGACCCAAAGGGCGAGGTGTTCGGCACCTGAGCGGGGCCAAAGGACAAACCGATCAGACCGCCCACCCCGTACCCCGAGGCATCTGAGTGCCTGGCAAGGCGAAACTCCACATCCTGAGCGTGTTATGCATTCATGCCTTCGGTAGTCCTGTGGCTGCCTGTCGCTAGAGAACGCCATCCTAAACAATGTGTCACAGCCTACTGTTGAGTCCCTTAACCTGCCCAAGCGCAGCTACCTTCCTTCTATCCACGCTCAAAACAAAGCTAAAGGGGAAGCTTTCCATGCGCCCCAACGAAAGATGCACACCAAACGCAGCAAACCAAACCACAAAAGCTTCTCAAAGCGTCATAGCCTTTGCGTGAGCTCATGATTCTTAAGAATGCTGGACTCTTGGCCTTCTCGCTCAGCCATTGCCTTCCAAGGCTCAATGTCGCCCTGGTTGATCAGGTTCACCTTCAGCTTTGCCAGGCATGGAAGCAATGAACAGCCTCGCTTGCGCGTGCCTCATACTGGTGGACTGACTCCACAAAAATGTCGCCGACATCCAGCTCATCATAGGAGAACGCTGCCTTCGGCCCGATCCCGGTTCCTTGTCAGAAGGCTCAGGCAAGGCAAATGAAACGGCAATCCGGAGCTCGCCCTCGCCCCACAACCCGACTAGCGGAAGCACCCGCAAAACAGAGGTCGATCAATGCAGTACTCTTTCATTCTTGTGAACAAAGAGAATGAGATCGGCGTTGCACATTCTGCAACTCATTCAAGCAGCCCTTGAGGAGCAGCGGGAGGCGCTCGGCGCGACCGACCACAGAGCAATAAGCGAGGCATTGATAATTCAACGCCGCCTCAGGGGATCAACTGAGGAGCGTGTTCACAAGCTGAGGTTGCGAGCCGGTTGGCGCCAGAGAGTTGTGGAGTTGTGTGCCGTTTCTGCGAGTTCGCTGAGGTCACCTGTCGAACGGAGCCCATGCCTTGGGCGTGAAGGTGAAGGTGATGGCCACTTTGGACTTTGCCCAAATGCGCCCAGACAGAGGCTCCACCGCAAAGATCTCATCGTAGAAAAACATCGGATCCTGGCACGCTTCGTACTTGCACACATTCCATGAGGCTCTGGTCACGAGTCCTCCAGGATCGCCTTTGCGATGTTCTTGTATCCTTGTGCGGCTGTGGGAAAGCTTTTCAAATCCCGGAATAAAGCCTTTAGATCCGAGAGCCACAACTCCAGTCACCCAAACCTCCTTGCAACAATCGAGCACCGGCTATTCAAAGTGAAGCTGCTCACAGCGCGCGCAGAGCAACACTGCGCTACAAAGGCCCTTCCGAAATTTGCAAGCCGAGCATCTTCTTTGAAGAGCCCCCTGTGCAAGCTCCACGCCTTTGAGCCTCAATCATGGCACACAGCTGATTGGCTTCACTGAGGTTATCCAAGGTTTGAACGAGGAGAACCTGGCATCATATTCATCAGATGACTCGCTCAGGGACTCCTCCTCTGAATCGTCTCCTTGGCGCACTGCTGGTCTAGCTGACGAGCCCTTCTTTCTTTCAGACGATGGCTTTCGAGGCCGGCCAACCAGGAACAAACATAACATCGTCAAGCCCAGCTGCCGAGTTCTTGCAAGGCGGCAGCCTCTTCGTGCTCTTCCTGCTTCAGCTGGACCTGTGCAGTGAGCTTCTCCCCACTAGCCAAGTGGCCCATTCAACAAGCCCCACCTGCAGCTTCAGCTTTTGACCAATCTCCTGCAGAAAGGAAGAAACCCAACGGACACCCAGAAGGAACTGGGTTTAGGTCCTCTTGGATGGAAGGAAAGGCACGCCAACTGAAATCCACGGGTATCTCTGAGTTGTTGTGGATGACAATGGTCTTCTGCGTAGACAGCGCCTTGGGCTAGCGGCGTGCCAGGCAAAGCTTTGGCTGTTTAATCAAAAACAAGCGTTTCAAACAGCTATCTTTATATAGGAGGGGGGACTTTGCTGAATTAACGTGATATCCGAAACTACTGAGGAAAAAAAGAGGCGAGGGCTCTGCCGGCTGGGCATCGAAGCGGAACGGCGACAGGATGCCCCAGCTCAATGTGTCGCACTACCCCGAAATGCCCCGGACTCAGAGGATTCACTGGCAAACATCCACGTGGTGCAGGCGCAGGATGGTTTTGCGGGAGAGGGGCGACTGGAATTCCTGTGACACGTTATCATCATTCTTGATGTATCTTGTGCGGTCACTCCCGCTCGGGAAGTGTTTGCTTCTCGTGTTCTGTTCACATCCGACTCCTTCCTCTGTTGCCTCGAATTGCCAGGTGTCGCACCACCGTCTTGCCTTTTCCTTCAAGGTCATATTTGCAGAGGCGCCAGCCCACTGCTGCCAAGATGCTATGAAGGTGTCCTCCATCTGAAGCTGATTCGCCTTTGGTGGCAAAGCACTTGCCTCCCCTTCACAAACCGGCCTTGCCCCAAACATCACGGCACAATGCGCACACAAACACACACACACACACACACACACACACACACACACACACACACACACACACACACACACACACACACACACACACACACACACACACACCACACACACACCCACACACACACACACGCACACGCACACGCACACGCACACACGCACACGCACACGCACACGCACACACGCACACGCACACGCACACGCACACGCACACGCACACGCACACGCACACGCACACGCACACGCACACGCACGCACACGCACGCACAGCACACGCACACGCGCACGCGCACGCGCACGCACACGCACACGCACACGCACACACACGCACGCAACACGCACACCCACACACACACACACACACACACACACACACACACACACACACACACACACACACACACACCACACACACACACACACACACGCGCGCGCCGCGGCATGCAACAAACGCCAAGAAGCGGAGAAGGTCACATTGACATTCCTGAGCGAACAACACAGATTTGGTCAACCTTGCCTAGCCATCCTAGCCCCTACTGGCTCGTATGAAAATTGCCACGCGCCATGCAAGCCCTCGCCACCTTCAGGCACGCGTCTCTGCCCTCCCTTTCAGCGCCATATGCGACTCCAGGCCATCGCCATAGACAACAAGCATATCTCGCCTTACAGTCGGAAATTTCGCGCTCTTCCCATAGGAGGCGCCTTTCCTCCATGCACGATGCCACAAACAGGCGCGCTTGGAAACCAGTGCAAGTACGTGCAAAACACTGCCAGCGGGCTCGTAGGGCTCAGCCTTGTCTGGTCTGAACACAACATCGACCTAGCACTGCACAGGAAAGGGGTCCCATGATGCGGCGACGGGTAAACCCAGGGCCTGCATGGTCTCACCCACTTCCAAGTACCCGTCTTGAATAGACGTGCTGAAGGGCGGTGGCACCTACAGGTCAAGAACGGTCAAGATTCAGCTTGGCGCCGCAGCGGTGGTTTGGCAAGGCGCTTTCAGCAAAAACTTGGTGGGCTTCTCTCCGACATTGCGGACCTTCAGACCACGCGCCGCACGCGCTCTGAAAAAGGCCAACGCACTGTGCGCCATCTGGGACTCTGAGACTCTGGGACTCTGGCCATGATCGTCTTCAACGCCTCGTACTTTACCGGCGACAAACCGAAGTCCAGCTCAGTCGGCATGTCCAGCATGGCGCTGCCACCCGTCGCCCGGATCGTCACGATGAAGCGCTCACGCCTTTGGGCGAGATCGTCAAAGACGCGCGTCTGGCACGTCTGGCACGTCTGGCAGAAAACCTACCCGGACCAAGCCGCTCTGTCACAACGACCAGGTCATAGGAGTAGTCCTCTACCTGTCCACAGCGCGCACGGATTGCATATGATTGCATGTCCCAGCTTCAAGTCGGGCCTGCTGGTCTGGTGTGAAACGCACCTGCCATGGCCAATCGCACTCACGCGCTCTGCGCTTCTGGGCCTAAAAGGGAACAGCTCCTCAGTGCAAGCTGAACGGTTTGGCGCATTGCCTAGTAGTTATTGCTCAGCCCGTTGCAAGTCAACTTTGGGTGATGCTTGGCAAGGAAGCAAAGTGCCCCCATGGAAAAGGGGATGGGAACATGTGCACATGAACCTCCAAACACATACCCAAATATTCTCAGCAATGGTCCTTCTGCACTCCTGAATCCCTGCCAAGACACTATGTACGACACCTCCATGCCAGGAGCAACCTGAGAGCACGGCTAAGTAGCATGTCAAACATCGCCAACCCGACGTCACTCTCCTCACACTTGCTTCGGCCCACCTTGTTGTCTCCTTCCCCATTGGCCTTGCGACCTTTTCCAGGCAATACCTTGAAGAAGGTGCTATCGGGCTGCAGGACCTTCACCTCGCATTGCCATCATTCGACATTTCCAGCAATGCTGCTGAAGTTTACAGATGCTCCTGGTTGGCATGTTGGCTGCTGCATGCCCTTCAGCTTTCAACTTGTGCAGGGCCATGCGTAAAAAGGCATGTGGGAAACGTGGCAGCAGCTGCATGTTTGCTCGCACATGTCCACATAAGGGGCTGCCTAGCCCTGCTGTTCTCCGTGACCTTAGCACGGCGCTCTCCTAGCAACGTTGTCCTGGTTGCGCAAGTGCAGGGTGGCATCCAGACTTTGCAGGCATTCCTTGGCCCGGGCGAGGAGTCCCCATATATATATATATATATATATATGTGTGTGTGTGTGTATTTATTTATTTATTTACAGTTTCATTCCCAAGGAGGTTTGATATAAACAGCACCGCAGCATTTTCACTCCAAGCGATGCGATACGAATCTGATAACCCACCTTTTCCTGTGGGATTTGCGTTGGTATCCACGGCATGAATTTCCTCATGCTGTGGCCCAGTCAATTCGCCGATTTCCTCGGCACATCGGGTTTACCCCCGATAAGCTCTGGATGCCCTGCATCAAGCAGGATACATCTCCCACCACAGAGCTAACTGACTGACCGGGGGCCTGGTCCCCCAGGCATTCCCCAAGCGCGGCGCGCTCTTCAAAGATACGGACGTCCCAACTAGGGGGGCCGGTGAACTAGGGGTTAAAATTTAGCCAGTTTGGATCATACTTGAGCCAAAAGGCCCCGCATGATCCAATACACTCCTTGCAGAATGAAGCCTGTAAACCCAAGCCTTCCAACCTGATACAGGATTACATTCCCAAGGAGGTTTGATATAAACAGCACCGCAGCATTTCCACTCCAAGCGATGCGATACGAATCTGATAACCCACCTTTTCCTGTGGGATTTGCGTTGGTATCCACAGCATGAATTTCCTCATGCTGTGGCCCAGTCAATTCGCCGATTTCCTCGGCACATCGGGTTTACCCCCGATAAGCTCTGGATGCCCTGCATCAAGCAGGATACATCTCCCACAGCGAAGGTAATCACTGCGCGGTACGGAAGACTCAGTAGAGCTGGAGGGAAAAGACTGAAACTCAGCTTGAAGTGGTTGGCCCTGTACCATGGGTCACTGGGTCCTAATCGGCTGATCGCGTCGGCCCAATTGGATTTGGATGGAATGTATTCCCAGTATAGTGAGGCTCGCAACGCAAAGAGCAAACACTGAATATACGTCGCCATCTTGGCCAAGTCGGGGTTGTCACTCCTGCCCCTGATCAAACACATAAGACTGGCGATGTTATCGATGAACCACTCTCCGCGTCTCCCGCGGAATTGGTCGGGTCTTGCCGTGAGGGCGTGCACCACCATGAACAGCTCCAACTGGGCTCGCTTTTTTGTGGTCGCCTGGTCCCCACATGTCATAGACCTGCGAGGGGATGATGCCACAAAGGCTTCCCGGATCTGCACGCCACCGTCCTGGAAGACGAAGTGGTATCCGCCGGACCCTTGACGAGGTGCCTCCAAAGCCGCGTCGAGGCAGCCACCCCTCGGCACGTCCATGGGTGGACCATCAGCTCCCTCCTGGGGCGCATACTGATGATGGCCTCCAACACATCAAAAGCCGACAGGAGGCTGGCGCCGGCTCTGCTACGTACTGGTGCTCCTTCAATGCCTGGAACCGATGCGCCCGAAGAGGCCATGCTCCAGGAAGTTGACCACGCCGTAGAGTTTCGCGGCTTGACCCGGGGTGAACTTCCCCGAACGACTTCGCAGGAACGAAGTGGAAGAACCTGACGGGCACCGCCCGGTGGAGCGACGGCACGGAGATGGTCACCCTCGACTACTCGCACCTCACCAGCGTGCTGTGGGGGGTGTGCAAGGGCTTCCAGGCCCGGCTGGACGAGGTGGAAGCCTGGCAGGCCCAGCGCGGGCCGAAGAACTTCCTGGCGTCATGAAGGTGAGCACCTTCTGCTCGAGTCGCTCTCGAACCCAAAAACGCGCACGCCCATGTGTGTGGATCTCCGAGAGGTCGAAGTCAAGACCCAAGAAGGTACCGACGTCCGCAGCTCCCTGGCGCTTCTCCTCAGCAAACGGGGTGTCATTGAGGACGCCAAAGCTCCACTGGGCTGATGGCGGTCGGTGATGTGACTGTCATCGAAAGCCATCCGAGAGCAGCGGTTGAAGGAGGTGACCGCCAACGGAAGGCCGAACAAGAGGGCGTGGTACACCTGGAAGGCGGGCCCCTGCCATTCTTGGTGGTACCAGACTACCACACAGGCCAGGGCCTCCTGTCGTGAGGCATTCGGCCAATCGTCTCCGGCCCCCATCCACTGCCCCTGCTGCGCGAACCGCTCCCAGGTGCACTCCTGAAGGCAGGCTGCAGCAGCTTGGACGTGGAGCGCTGGGCGGAGCGGCGTGCACAAAACGAGTTTGTTGGCGACGATGCGGATTGCCCGCCCCGTGCTGCGTCGTCTATTGGACGTTGCTTGCCGGACGCCTGTGTGATGACACAGCGAGGTATGAGCCGGCAGGGGTCTCCTTTAGCATACCGCTTGAGCTGGCTCAGGTTCATCGGGGGGGTGCAAAACCCGTCCTTGTGATCCTTCGTGGACTGCTCGAGGACGAAGGAGTCTGTGGAACCCGGCCGCACTCCCGCGATGGTGGCGGCGTTGTGCTCCTCCCAACCAGCCAGCACCTCCGAATGGGCGATTGCCTCGACGGGCTGGTGGGGGAAGACTCCGTAATGGGGGCATAGCCCACCGCGGGAAGGCCCTTGATGAAGCCGGGCGACTTCGCCCCCACTGCATGAGGACGACGAAGAGTCCCAGCAAACCCAGATCGCGCTTCGAGGTAACTCCTTGGATGGCGCTTCAGCTCCTTGATGGCCCCGATGGACGCCTGACAGCGTTCCTTCAGGTTGTGGTTGTCCATCACCATGTCGTCCAACGTGGGAAGGACTTCCAACAGGGTTGCCGTGATGGTCCACTGCAGGGATGCGGCAAAATGGGCGTCTGCATCCAGCCCATATCCTACCAGAGGCGGAATGGAGGCCTTGTGGTTGTAGGCTCCATGCTGCTTGCCCTCCGCCAGCCGCTGACGTCTCCGACTAGCGTTAGGGTGGCCCGTCCCACTCCATCCCGCGGCTCTGGCGCCAGTCCAAGTAGCAAGTAAAGGGTTCCTGGTTCAACAGGTCCTCCAACATGGGCCACTTAAAAGATTGGAACCACTCGGCCGGGTAGAGCTTGCGAAAGGCCAAAATTACATCCTCTTGAGGAAACCAGAGTGACATCGACTGCAGGGCGTCACTGCTGCATGATAGCCGCTGCCCTGAGCACAGAGCCCCTGGCCTGCCGCCGCCCAGTGACTCATGGGCAGGCTAGCCTCGGCATCCGGATGGGTCGCATCAAAGACCATCCCAGCCAGCGCATCTGCCTCGCAGACACCGTCCGGGCCGCAATCACATGCCAGCCGTTTGCCGTGCAGCGCAGGCAGCTCCGCCTGCAAATTGGCGAGGACAAAGTCCACGTAGAGCGGCAGCCAGTCGTCCGTCGTACAGGTGTGCCCCTGCACGAACGGTGATGCCCACTGTGACCGTGGGACCCGGTGGGAGTGGTGGCCCTGCCCCACGTAAACCACGTCCGGCGGCAGCTTGCCATCTGCGAGTACGTCAGCCACTCGTACCACCGTAGGCAGCCGCGCTCGCTCCTCGGGATGCAGCGGTGGCAATCCGAGGGCGATGGCCAGCGGAGTCATTGCCCAGCTGCGCATAGCTCTGGGATCGATATCCAGCCAGTGTTGCCTTCAGCCACACGCCTCCAGCAGCGGCATCCGTGGCACGTCGAGTCGGGCATGCCCTTCTCGGACCGCCCACCAACTGACCGACACAGCAATTGCGAAGGCCAGGGTGGCCGAATATTCCGCTTCTTCCTTAGACGGGAACTGGTGCCTCCCCTGGGTGTCCTCCCAAGGATCCCACTCGCATTCGCGAGGGTGAATCAGCTCGATCTCATGGATGTTGTGCCGCAGCCGCTGGTGTTTGCAACGCGCTGACATGAAGACGCATGCCGAGTACGTCGTGTCGTAAGGCCGGACTCCATCATGGTCTCCTCCTAGGGAGGGACCAATGGAGGCTTCAAGCCGGGTTCTCCCGCAGGGCCCCTCTGCCATCGTCCGTTTGGTAGAGCCTGGAGCTGCTTCAGAATCCCGGCCGGGACCCAGTGGGCGTCCCGTGCTTCGTATGTGGCCTTGATGACTCCCTGAAACGGCTCACCCAGTCTGCCCTCTCCTCGGTGTCCCTCTGCAGGAGCCATGCGAGTCGGCTGGCATGGGGCAGGCTGGCCGAGGTGTGCCGGGCTCTCGCGTGGTAGCGCATTACCACGTCCAATGGTACGCAGACGAACTTCGTGGTGTCCGCCCAAGCACATCTTCCTCCTTGGCAGAGGGCGCGTTGTCCAGCGCTTTGACCCCGCCCAGGGCGTAGGCCAGCAGCAACGTGAAGAGCCTGTCCAGGTACGTCTCCCAGTCCTGGTGCCCGGGCTGCTCGTCGTCCGGCTCCTCCGTCCACAAGCCTTCTCCAAGCTTGCGCTTCTTGCTTGAGGTACCGAGCTGCCATTGCAAGGTTTTCACCTTCCAGACGGATGTCACGCACAGGAGACGCTTGGACATTTCCCTGGAAGCCCTGGACACGGCCGCGTCACTGGGGTACACTTCCGTGGTGGTAACGTACCCAAAAGGCTTCCTTGGCTGATCTCAACTCGGTATCCCCGAGGAGGGAATCGAGGTCCTCGATGGCGACCCGCAGCGGTCCTGCTCGGCGGTCTTATAGTACAACGAGACCGCATGCCAGGCTCTCCGCAATCTGGCTGCCTGGATTTGAGCTTCCGCTCCCAACTGGATCTTCCCAAGCCAAGGTTCCACCTTGGCCTCGGCATCGAAGAAAAAGCGGAACTCTTCCAAATTGGCGATGCCCGCCTTGGAAAGCGCTTCCACTACCTCCGCTGCCAATTGAAAATTCTTGCCGAGCCTGTCCAGGCAATCGGCTCCGTCCGACGGCACAAGGGAAGCCGCCATGCGATTTCCAGGGGAAAAACACAATCGCTCGGGCCTCAAAGGACTACCCATACCACGAAACGGGAGGGGGGAATGGAGGGGACGCACAGCCGAAATCAACTCAACCCTCGACTCATTAAAAGTTGCGTGGAAAAAGACCCCTGGCGTGCACTCGCCGGTTACTCCGCATTCCGCGGCCGACGGCCGTACGGGAGGTAACGCCCCCCGGCCTCCTCCCTGGTATCCCCAGGGTGCCTGCCACGGTGCATGGTGAATCGGTTGAAACTGTCTGAAAAACGAATGCCACCTGGCTATGCTCCGTGACTCATGCATGTCGGGGCAAGCTGATGCCTTACCCTGCCGCTCCCGTTTTCCACACGGAAGAATGGATCAGGCAAATGCCCCGCGGCACTCCTATGGCGTGCAAAATGGGGGACTAAATTTGGGCAGCCCCGCCCATGGGCCAAAATCGGCTCACTGAGGGAGGAAACTAGCCGGGCACTTGCTCAGGCAAGTCCGGCAAAAGCGCTGCTCCCATGCAATGGCCTCAAACTTGCCCGAGGTGGTTAGGGGGTAGGACAGACGATCAGCTTGGCGAGCTGCCTGCTTGTGCTGGCAGAGCGGGTAGCCCTTGGCTGTGCTGACGTGGACCTGGCTCGTAGCAGTGGCCATGAAACCGGCGCACACCGGCTCAGACACACCTGCTGAGGAGCTCGCCAGCGCCTGGTGCACCCATCCGGCCAGCTTGCGGTCCTGCAGGGTCTTGGTGATCTCCACATCTCGGCATCTCCGGATCTCCCCCGCTGCGTCCGCCAGGCTCATCCCCTTCGGCATTGCCAGCCACATCGCCGCAGCTAGAGCGGCTCGGTGACGCACCTTGCCGCTGGGCCAGCCTCTCAGGGAAGCAAACCACCTGGAGGCTGCATGCTGGGAAGGCTGCAGCCGTGACTGGCGTGGGGATGCCCGCCAAGAAGAGGGCTCCTCCTTTCACGTTGTTGTAGAGCGATGGGATCTGGGCGGACTTCCCCCTCACAGTTGCCAACCGGTCCCATTTGCTGTCAGCCGGGTTCAAACCCAGGCACTCCGGGATCTCCAAGAAGTTGCCCGGGACCTCGGCTGGCTCTGCCGGGCGTCTGGTATCCACCGAGGCAGCCGATCTCCGCATCCTCAACGTCCACAACGTGGTCGGCTGCTGCAGCCTCACGAAGCTCCTCGGCCGAGGGTCTGGATGACATGGGGCGATTGGCAGTGGCGGGGGCAAGATTCTTCGGCTCTTCTTCGCCGGTGCCTCCGATGGCGCCCCTGCAGGGCGGGACGCTCCCCCCTCCACAGGGTCAGCCGGCACAGGCAGCCCCAGCTCGCGAAGCTTAGCCTCGGTCATCCGCCGCTTTGCTCGGCACTCGCATGCCCTGCCCGTCTGCTGCAGCATCGCGCACAAGTGCTCCCTTGCGCACGGATCCTGGCGGCATTCTCCCGTGTTGAAGTCCGGGCACAATGCTGTACCATTCTTCAAATGCCCTGTGAGGAAGATCTCGCCCAGCCTGGATGGCATGGCCCTGACCGAAGGCGCCGGCCTCCTCATCCGCTCGCGGGCGTTGTGCACGAGCGACTGGCTCAGGGAGAAGCGCCTCTTCAGCGCCGTGGTCTGCGGTGCCTGGGCCCAGATCACCTCTGTGTCCCCTCGGCACGCCTGGGCACGGAGACGTCCAAGAAGTTGGAGATGAAGAAGCTGTATCAGGTGCTGATAATCCTGGACGACCTAGCGGATATGCCGAAATTGCACAAACCCAACGGCGCCCTCGACACGCTCTTCATTCGAGGCCGGCACATGCAGATCAGCACCTGGGTGAGCTCCCAGAAGCTGAGGCTCATCAGCGCAGCCGTGCCTTGATTTTGGCCTCTTCGTCGGCCTCGGCGATCTCCTCCTCGGTGACCGTCTCCCAGGCCTCGCAGTCTGCGACCTTGGCAGCCACGAGGAAGGCTCTCATCTTAGTCCGCATGGACAGGGCGTACTTGCCGCCGCTGTAGTGGAACGGCATCCCACTGTCGGCAGCAACCGCCTCCAGGAATAGCTAGTGAGCTGCTCGAAGGGCTCCACCACGCCATGGTAGAGGTGCTGAGTCACCCTTCCCGAATGGGCCAAGCCTGGCCAGAGACCGGGTGAAAGCAGATGCCGCACTTGTCGTGCTTCTCCGGCGCCAGCCCCTGGTAGTCCTCCAGCCACTTGTCAGCCCAGTGCCAACCGTTGGAGAAACGGGCTGGGCGCAAGTGCTTGTGGCGCAGGCAGCCCGCTGCCACGAGCCACGACGAAAGCGCTGCTGTCCAAGGCTTGCTGCATCTCGATGATCTTGCCCTCCAGGGTGAGCAGCATGGGCGGTTCCACCACTACTGCCTGGGACCTCGCCTTGCGCACCTTCTCAATAACCTTGGGGGGCTTCAGGCGGCCGAGCTGCCACTGCAACCTGCCATTGTTGGACAACCAGCGCAAAGACTGCAGCGCTCGCGAGGGCGACATGGCCTGCTCAAGGAAGGCGTGAAAGTCCAACTCCTCCAGGTCCTGCACGTCCCTGGCTGCAAGGAAGAGCGAGAGCTCCTGGTACGTCCTCACCGCGTTCAGGATCGTGGTCGCCTCAGACTGGGTGACTCGTTCCTGAGCAAGTCTCCGAACCGCTTGCTGCCAGTCGGCATAGCGCTTCGGGTCGTCATGCCTCCGAGGTCGAAGGACGCCCAGCTTCATGAAGGCCTCTGTCAGCAGGTTGACCCTGCGGCCGACCGCCTCGGCGTTGTCCGGGTTCTGCCTCAACCGCAGGCCCACGTTGCTTGTGGGGAGCTGCACCGCCGGCCGGCGGAGGGTCGATGGCCCCACCGGCGTCACTCGCCAGGGATCCACCTCCATTCAGCGGCGACGAAAAGCACGAACATTGGCCTCCTGGACACGAAACATCAGCCCTTCGCCAGAGCCGCCCGGGTCACCCCCGGAGTGCTCCATGGCTTCAGTGGCATAGCGCCCAGGAGTGGCGTCACCGCGAAACGCCATGGCTAAGAGCAGCACCCCCCAGCGTAGAGCCTTGGCAGCAACGGATGGGGCAGGCTTCGCATTGGTGGATGCCACATGATGCGCAAACAGATTGAGCCCTGCTGCCGCAGTAGGCGCAAACTCCCTTCGTCCAGCCACCCACGGTCCTCCCCGCTGTGGCTTTGGCCAGGGTCCCTGGGCCATGGCTCGGTCCAACTCTGAAACCCCAAGCTCCATCTCCTCCAGGTCCCCATGAAGCCCTTGAAGGACACGAAGGGGTTCCACCCGGCCAGCAATGGCGGAGACATACATCGGGATGATGTCCTGGGCACGGAGGCCACTGCCTGCTTCAGCCACCATGGCCTCTGACAGGCAATCCTCCTCATAGCACCCATGATAGGCGGCCCAGGCCTCCTCTGCAGATGCACCTTCTTGAACCAAGACTGCACGCCGACACCAGGTGCCAATGAACGGGAACTTGAAGCCGCCAAGAGACCCGTCACATCTTGCACAATGGGCGTCAATGCAGGGCGCAAATTGTATGGCGCTTGAAGTCGAGGTAGGCGCCTGTGGACAAGAGAGGACGATCCGTGTGAACGGCCAAGTCACTCATGGAACAGCCAACATTCGACAAGTAACCCTTGCCGAACATGCAAAACCAGAAGTTAAAATTTAGCCAGTTTGGATCATACTTGAGCCAAAAGGCCCCGCATGATCCAATACACTCCTTGCAGAATGAAGCCTGTAAACCCAAGCCTTCCAACCTGATACAGGATTAAAAACAAAAAATGTCGCTGCAGTTGTCTTTGTACCGTGCAGGATCAGAGGACAAGGCTCGAAGTCGGAAAAGCGAATCTCTGGCGGGGTTGCTTGAAACAAGGGCTCATCCACCGGCACGACCGAGTCCACCTGGCCGAATACTTGTCTCATGGAGACTGGAGTCACCCGATTGGCATACTACAAATATTTCCCCACTTCTAAACGCCTGATGGGTGAAGTCGCCCATGTTCTGAAAGGCCACTATCCTTGGCGTCATTGGCTCCTGCCGAGGGCCAAGGACGGCCTCAACCAACATTTGCCAGCTGGGAGACCCTGCGTCAAAATGAGTCGAAAAAAGATCTCAGTTGGGAATGTGCAGAATGCCAAGACTTCAACCAGTGTCGCCTCACGCTGCTGCAACGTTTTGGAGCGCTGGCGCGGCGTCCGTGCCGACAATGGCGCCGACATGGTTTTATTCATGGCTGTGCCTGTTGCAGGCTGGTGAACCCGTGAGCCATGAACTGTTCTGTTTCATCCTTGCCTGTTTGCGAACAGTAAACTATTCACTGCCTTGCACGCGCAAGTGCGCGTAAACAATTGCAACGCAATAGGAATTTCACTTCATGTGGCAATGGCAACCGCGAACGACTATGACTCTGTAAAAGCGGCAGGACACATGGAACAGTGTTGTTCGAACCGTGCGAACAAGATTCCCTACAGCGCAACACGGGGCCGAGCAAGACATACCAAGCAGCCAGACAGCCTCCTCGCACACTGTGACACTGGAACGCACTTGAAAAGTATGCGTCTTTGGCTGCACTCCACTCATTTTACTCACTCGAAGTGCAGCGAGCGCTCAGCTCCGACAAGGTGAGCCCAGCCTGGACAGGCAATCCAAGTAAATGACCGCAAGGTGCACAATTTCGGCAAAAGAATGAGGCGCCAACCAGCCCTGCTTGAAGCAAATCGCGAAGTTCGCACCTGACACTTAGGGTCGTGCCGTGGACTACCCGCCATACAGTCTTGCATATCCTTGCACGAGACATGCGAGAATGTAATTAGCTGCAAAGGCAAGTCTCCGCCTCCTCGGCGGCTGCGACAAATCCACTCGCACACGGTTGTGTGCCTGCAGGCAGCATTGCCAGGAAGAAAGGAAACACAAAACGGATCAAAACGGATCAAAACGGATCAAAACGGATCAAAACGGCGCTCGGAACCTCGCACCACCACAATGCGTACTCGTCCCTGCTTGGCAGGCCTAGCGGAACCGACGCCTCGCAGATCTCATCGGGATCCGAGGGCCCAGCGCGGAGGGAGATCGCGGCACACGTCGATGAACTCCTGGCGCAAGCCGCAGGCACGCGTGAAGACGTGTTTGCGCACCGTCCTGGGAACATAAGCGGCATGGGTAAAGGCGGAGGAAGGAACGCAACCAGACCAAGGCCGAAACCTGTCAGGATGCCAGCTCGGGATGATAAAAGTGAACGAGTCTGTCGTCGCGGCCTGATCTTGTGCCTCTGGCTGTTCAGGGTAGTTGGCAGCCAGGCAATGTACATACCGCCAGGCTGCACGCCTCAGCAACAATGGCTACCGTTTTTGGAACTTAGTACAAGAGCATTGCGCCCAACGTCACATATTCACAAAAGTTTGCAATGTTCACAAGTCATGGCCGCAAGCTCTTCTGCAAGATCTGGAGCAGCCACCCGATTTCTTCGCGGCTCGGGGGTCGCGATGGACGGCTGGTGCTGGGCTCCTGCCGGGCGAGGAAATGCATGTAAAACAAAAATGGGGCACTCGACGCCTGGCAGGCTTGGCAATCTCGTTGCGCCGCATCTCCTTCGACGGCAAAATGGAAGTTTGCAACATCACTTCTATGCATGGCCGGCCTGACGTGCCGGCGCCCATTTGCGCGTGAACACTATGCGCCTGTGCCTTGTGTTCACTGGTGCATCATTTGCTCACCATGCACAACGTCTGCCTTTTGCCACGAACATGTCAACAAAGTGTAGCCCCAAGCGATTTCGCAATACGAGCGCGCCGCCTGAGACAAACACACGCTAAATCCTTCTGTGGCAAACTTAACACATTGAATGTCATCATTGCTCACCGTTGACATTCACACACTCACGTTTATGCTCGAGCATCGAGAGCGGCATGGAACGCGAGCGTGAGAATGCTGCGGGGACACATGGTAAAAGCACTGCAACACAAAAGCATCGCATTCGAGGTAACAAATCAACCTTACTCAACACAAGCTGGTGTTGCAACGCGCTTGTTTCGCACCCTGTTGCCTGGCTGAGACAAAGCAACTTCCGCGAAGTTGATTTTTGGTCCTCGCACTTTTTTGCGACTGCCCAAGCGGTGAAACACCGGTCCCGGGCAAGGAGGGCGGGGAGAGGAACGTCACCGCAAACGTGCGACGAGGGGCGGCGGGCAAGCCGAGTTGGCAGGGAGCTCAGGCCGCCAAAGCCAGACCGGCCAGCGCTGACGACGCGACCTGCGAGAAGGGACTCCGCAGGACAGCTGAGCCGCAAAGGACAACAACGCCGACCCCAATGCAGCAGCCGTGGCGGAGCGGAAGGGAAGGGGGACCTCCCGCGCCCGAGCTCGAGCGAGGAGGCGGATGAAGGACGCAGCCTCCTCGCTCCACCAACCTCCGACCGCAAGGGCGACCGGCTTGAAGCCTGAAATAAGACGAAGACACGGTTGTTGGAACACGGCAGGCTACGTGCCTCCGCTTTGAAGCTCAGCCCGGAAGCGACCATCGTGTTGGTCGACGGGAGCGGTGCTTTTGATACAATGAGTCGCCAGTCCATGTTGCAGGGCCTGCTTGGCGTGCAAGAGGCAAACGACCGCGAACAAAGGTGGAGGGCCCGTCCTCCTGCGCCGTCACAAAGCTCACGCCAGTGGGCCAGTGGGGCGGAGCTCGGCGCAAGGTGTGGCAGCAGCGCAAAGGCAGGGCGCAACCGGGGGCCTCAAGGTCACGGAGGATCCACCGCCCGCGAAACTCGACTGCAAGCACGACCAACCGGCATCTGTGCTAGGCCCGCTCTTTGCGACGGCGCGCCACGGCGAGGGCAGCGCCAGCGACCCGACCCCCGCGCCGAACGGGCTGGCCCTGGCCTGACAAGGTGCCGAGACAAGGGTTGTGTCTACTGCAAGTTGCTGGCCCCCCCACAGTGGGGGGCCATCGGCCACGACCTCCAGCCGCCTATCGTCGACCCGGTCAACTAAGTCCGCAAGGCGTGTGTTGGAGGGGACTGTGGCTCCAGCTTCTCTGCAAACGCGTGCGGCCGCACGCCCCAGAGGGGAGGCGCAGGCGGCGCAGGAGGAGAACACGGAAGAGATGGCAGGGATAGGACAAAGCTGACGAGACTGGCACTGTAGTGAGGAAACGGCTAGCGAAAAGCCCGGACTCGGAGAGCAAGGTCTCACGATGCCGACGGGCCGCGGCGGCTGCAGCTTGGCCCTGCCACGAAGGAAGGTGGAAGGCCACTCCTCCTGCACCACGGGCGCGCTCTCAGCAGCAGACAGCTCCCGCCACGCCGGGGGAGCCTAGTCGGAGTGGCCGAGTGCTGCACGTGCTGCGGCAGCCGCTGTCGAGGTGGTCAAGAAGCTCTTGCGCAACACGAGGCAAGCGGCGACTCAAAACAGCCAAGCAGTCAGCCCAGGAAGCCAAAAAAGCCGGCACGGAATTGCGAACAGCAGAAGCAAGGCCAAGGCTGCCAAGGGACAGGGGCAACTGGGCAACGTCACCGGCGATGGAGAAAAGGCGCGCGAGAAAAAACATTTAAAAAATCGGGTGCTTGGTGAGAAATTTTGCCAATCTACCTTAGTTCCGACCGTCGGGACATGGCTTTCGCAACAAAGGACACATGGCGTCGCCGCGACCTCCATAACTCAAACAAACACTGATCTTCACCGCACTCGGGGCATCCCGCACCCAGGACGTTAGCATTCCAAACAAAAGCAGCCTGTACTCAGCTGTGCAACGCTCAGTGCTCAGCGGCGCTGCAGACCGCCGAGCTTCGTCCAAGTGCTTGGGAAACTGCTCGCCCACCAGTGCCAGAAAGGTTTCCCACCTGGAACACAAAGCGCTCCCAATCATCTCTTGCCCTTTCAACTAACCCCTTCGGAGGGGCGATTGTTTGCTGGGGCAAATCTATTCCCTGAAGGCTGGGGAAGCGCTCTGGCCGGCGGAGGTCCCCGCGCTGGCCCGCAGCTCGTTGTGCAGTCTGTTCCAGTTCAGCTTGACGTGCTTGAGCTGCTTGGAGAGCGGCGGCCATCTGGTTCTGGCCTTCTTCGCTTCTTCGCTTCTTCGCATTGCAGCTGCCATGGCCGGCATTCGCGGCAGCAGAGCTTCCAGCTGCATCTTGGGAATGTGCGGGCTGCTGCTGGGCCGCGTCTGACCACCCGTGGCTGGTTGGCTCGCATGTGCGCAAAACAGTCGAGATGTAAGTTATGTAAGGGATGCCCACAAAATGGCGACGCAAACACGAGTTCCGGCCCACTTGCTGCCGGGTTGAGGCACACAGGGCAAGCATCTTCACCAGCTGATGCTTGAGGAGGGGCGTCACTTGTAAAGAACGCTCTTGCATACGACTAGGGCTTGAGTCAATGTATGTGCTACACAACCCTTGTAGGTCTTGAGAAACAATGAGCCCAATACGCGCTAGCTACCCTGGGATTCCGCTTTCCCATCATGGTAGCGGAGCTGTGATCCTGCGCCACCACGTCCTCGTGGGGCGGTTGGAGGTGGTCGGCTAGCTGGACACTTGGAACTGGGACGACTGGCGTCAGCGACCAGCCACAAAACTGGGAGCGCAGCCAACCCCCGCACTGATCCGTCCTCAGTCCTTCCTGAGCGCGGGCAACACCGCCCAGGACGAGAAAAGGCTCTCGGAAAAGGAAGGCCGCAAAGGCCACACGAAGCCCTCGTGCCCGAGAGGCCCATGCAGCGAGAGGCGCACGGAAGAGAGAAGAGGGAAAGGCCAACGCCAGCGAGGAAAACCTTTCCTTGCCCACTTCGGTTTCCGTTGAAGCGGAAGCCGCACTCTCGGAGGAGCGGGCCCCCGCCCCTGAGAGCAAGGAGTCAGGAGGAGTAGTCCGCTGCCCCCGTGCTCCAGTCTGCCCCAGCTGAGGGCAACTCCGCCGGAGAGGCGATTCAAGTTGAGGAGCTTTCAGCACGCCTTCAAGCTGCTGTTTGCCACCAGGAGTCGGTGGCGATGCCTGAGTCGCTCCGTGCCTGCTCCGCCAGCTCCACGTGGAGTAGTTGCCCTGTGTTGCAACTACCTTGCCCTGATTGACGGTTCCCGCCCCCACTCGGATGATGCATGAGGCACCATGTTGTGCGGTGCCCGGACCGCCACCCAGCAACTTGTTGGGCTCCAAACAAGCTAAGACTTCCGCAAGCACGTTCCGCACGCCAAACATTAAAGAGCCGGCCCCTGCTCTCCCCCCCCCTCGGCCTGAGAGATTCTATGGGCTGCGCCTTCAGAGTCACATGCCACACGAAGAGGCGTAGAACAACTGGACGAACGGGAGACAGCGGTTAGCCGGTAACTGTAGCCCGACAGCCGAAGCCAAGACATGGACGAGCGAGTCCGCACCTAACACCCCGTGCAGGGAAGAATGTCAAGTGTTTACTTCGTTGCCCGGCCCGACCTCTGGCCGGGAGTGCCCTCCGGAGTGTCCGAACTTGCTGTTGGCGAGGATCCTGTGTTTGTCGGATCGCCTGCCTTGGCCCCCGCCCAGCAGGGCCTCCGTGTGCTCGGCGTGCCCGTCGGCTCCCCCCAATTTGTCGCAGCTCAGCGCCCTCGCCACGAGCCAGGGCATGCTCCTCGCTGTCTGTTGCACTCCTCGGGCCATGGTCCTTCCCCATAACAGGCCCATGGGCACGGGCTGCCCCGCACCTGTGGGTTTGTGGCGGGCCCAAGGCAGGCCCGGGCCAAAGCCCCCACTAAAAGGAAAGCAACCCCCGAGGGTTGGCAGCTGTCATTTGAGGTCTCATCGCTTGAAGACCGGCTCCAGAACATCACATATGCTTGCTCCCAGCCTGAGCTCCACATAGGTTTGATAATAGAGGCATTGTCTGAGGAGAATAGCTGGTGAAGATGGAAAATGCAAACTCTTTGGACAGCGGATGTTCTGACCAAGCCATGGGAGTCGCAGAAGCTGCAGATTCCGAGTGCTTGTGTGGCGGCAAGATTCGCCAGGTCTCACGTGTTCCGGCGAGTGCTTTGGCACCGGCTGGTTGGAAGCAAATCCAGCATAGGGCGAAAAGGTGTCGGAACTCTCAGCGTTCACGCAATGGGGACAGTCTTGTGGCACAACTTGTGAGCCGCGGATGCCATGGAATGGTTCTTTCTGGATGCTCGCTGGTGTGTGGCTGCGACAGATGAGCCGCACGATCGTGTGGTTTGGTGTCCGTATGTGTCCCTTTACAGGGCTGAGCTTGTTTTACCGTTTGACCGACGTTGGCGACGCGTACGCCAGCGCGCCGCTGGAGGGCGATGTCCTGTCCGACGGGCGCGTAGGGACCGGTCGCGTGTTTCACCCTGTTTCACCGCGGCTTGACGGAAAAAGGTCCGGAAAAAAAAAAAAGAAAAAAAAAAAAAAAAAAAACAACAACAACTTTAACGCCGACGGAGGTCATGCGTGCGCAGCAAGCTCGTGGCGCGGGGATTGCGGTGCTTGGCATCAACCTGCTCGCCCCCTTCGGGAAGCCTTTGGGAGAAGCAGTGTGGTACACGGAGTTCATTTTCTCTCGGCGCGTCAGCTTTGCTCATGCGTGTGGAGAAGACCTTGCGCGGGTGGTTGTGGATGGCGACTTGAAGTTGAGTGGTAGAATCTGAGGCCGCGAGTGCGCGGAGCTCAGTCACTGCGCGGCCTTGGGCGTGTTCTGCGCCACGCCATGCTCCCGCGCCCTCTAGGAAGAAACGTCGCTGCCCCTTCCACGACGAGTCCAACACTCCAGCTGACCGAGGACCTCTGACAACATGGCTGTGGTGGCTCGCCGAAAAATTCGCGTGCTCTTGACCCACTGCGGCTGAGCCGCACGATGTGCCTTTGAAGCCCGTGTAGTGCCTCGGACGACCCTGAAAGATGGACAGCTGCCAGCAATGTTCAGCTGTATGACTATTGGCAGAGAAGAGACCATGATCCTGATTTTGTGACCACTGGGCCAAGGTCCGCCGGGATATAAATGGCCAGCTTGGTGCACGTCAAAAGCTGGCCTCCAAAAAAACAGCCGCCAAGACCCCTTGTGCCCGGGGGCCCTTGAAGGGTTTTTCCGGGCAGAGTCAGGCGGTGCAAAAAGGCAAAAAAGAAAACTAAACAACCCAGAAAAACAGTTTCCGCTGCCATCACCCCTGCAGCCTATGCATCCGTGCCCGCATGAGCAACAAGTGCGGCAACAACCGTCTGCTGCCGGGACGCGACATCAACAGCAAAAAACACCCGAGGACCATGTTCGGCGCAGAAAGGGGGGGCGGCACTCCCCGCATGGTGAGGCAGGGCCGCAACGAAGGAAGGTCCTGATTCGGGGCATGACCCATCTCGCTGTGCCGAAGCAGGTGGTGGCTGGCGCAGACCGAGCGGTCGCGCTTGTGCTGGCAGCATCCCGAGGCGCTGGTAGTTGTTGAGAGGGACCTCGGTGGCTTGTTCGCGGCCCCACGCTCACGGAGCGTAACACTTCCTGCGCAACGGCTACGATGTATCCATCGGAAAGCGTAGACGGCCCAAAGGCGGGAACACTGACGCAGGGAGTGTTGCGGATGCTTGTAGCACACTAAGCAAGGCATCTCAAGAGCGGCAAGCTGGCGTTCAGCTGCGGCAACGGCTTGGTGGACCTGCACAGCGTGCAGGATGTCCTGGACGTGGACAGCGGCTGCGCATTGGAGGTTACGAGCCGCTACACGCACCCTCCCCTCCTTCTCCCCTGCCAGCACGCCTTCTCGTCCTATCCAACCTACTCCGTGCTTCGGACCTTGAACTAACTCCCGCGTGCTCCTCGATCGGTTTGTTCGTCCGTCGCTTGGTCTCCCGTGTTTTTTTCCCAGCAAAAGGCGTTGTTCACTTCCTGGTGGGGACCTTGGTCAGCCTTGAACGCCGGACTTGTCCTGTTAGGTTGGAGCTGGGCGTTTGCCCGACGCAGAACAAGGGCTTACGGTTCTTGGGTTCTTCATTTGGCTCTGACGAGTTTGTCCGGACTCAGTCGCGAGCCAGCCATGACCAGCTCCTGCACATTTGCCCGAGCTTCTCTTGGTTGTTGCTGCTTTTGTGCTGCTCTCCCCGCTGCAACCACCTCCTCCAGATGCTGGTCTTGTCCGTCATGGCCGAGTACGCCGGCGCCCACGACTTGGCTGTTCTGTCCACTTTCGCGGACTTTCTCGGTGTGGACTGTCTTCCAGACCAGGCGCGAAGGATCGCCCAGTTGCCCTTGTCACTCGGTGGCCTTGGCTTGCTGTCTGCTGCTCAGCGTATTGGGCGTCTTGGGCGGGTTGTCTGCCTGTCCTTCCGCCTCTTTCATCCGGTCCTTGCTGCGCCCCAGTGTTGTCGGCGCTCTTGTTCCCAGGTGGTCGGCCCAGCTGACCCATGCAGCCATGACAGCCTTTGCTTCGTCCCTTCTCAGGCAGGCTGCCGGGCCGGAGCTTTGCAATGCCGGGGGTGGCACCCTGCCTCCCCTCGGCACCTTGCTGGCTGATCTTGCCTTGCCCGGCCGGTGAGCCGCACAGCCGGGAGCCGCCGGTATACAAATGGCTGCCCCATTAACGCCCCCTACATCCGGGGGCCGCCGGTATATAAGTGGCCTGCGGGAGCACACGGAAAAAGGCGCGAGAAAAAGAAACAGCAATGGCAGCGGACCGTTGGTGACGGGGTCGGTCCCCCCGAGGCGGCTGATCGTTGATGACGGGGTCGGTCCCTCGTTTTGTTTGATTTTCCTCGCTGTTTTCGGACATTGGCCCGGCCTGCGCGGAGGTCTTGCTCCGCTGCGGCACAAAAGGCTTGCAAGTCAGGGCCCGGGCAAGCAAGCAGGCAAACTGCGCGGCCTCGGCGCTCCAGCGGCCACCCACTTCAAGTCCGACGACGACAAGGCGGTAAAGGATCTCACGGTAAGTCCTTTTTTTGGCGCAGCGTCGAGGGACTGATTTTTTTCCGTTTAACTTCGGTGAAACATGGAGCCCGGAACCCGAGCCCCCCCCCGCCCGAAATGGCTGCCAAGAAAGGCGAGCGGCTAGCCGCGCAAAGGCAAGAGGCTGGGCCCGGAGGGGCCGGCCAAAGCAAGGACATCGGCGGCCGGCCGCGCGAGAGAAAACCACCGCCCCCCGAGCAGAGTGCAAGCGAGGGCGCGCTGCAAGGCGCTGAGCAATGCTCGCCACCTGCGGCGCCAGCCCAAAAGTGGCGTTGAGCGCGCGGAAGCTGCCAGCCATGCGGCCAATCGCCTGGTTCACTGTCAGCCGCTAAAGCCAGAGGGGCCGTGCTTGCCAGGATGTCCTGCCAACGGACGCTCGGGCCAGTGGCAGGAGCAAGTCGCCAGCCACGGCCGCCTCGCGAAGGCAAGGGGCGGCAGCTTCGTCGTCCACAAGGAGCTCCCGCACGCATCGCCGCATGGAGCATGACCGGCAAGGAGCCGGCCCAGGCCGCCCAATAGGCGGCAGGCGCTGCGCGTGTGGCACACAACAGGCCAAGGCCGCCATCATGCTGGAAGAAAAGCGAGGCGGCGGGCTTCCGGCCAAGCGGCGCCGCGCTCGCCGAGGAGCGCTTGCAGAGTGTCCCAGACAGCGCGGTCATGCGCTTCCGCGTAGGCTGCCGACTGGGAAGGCGACACGGTGCGGAGCAAGTGTTGCGCCCTAGGCGTGGCGCAAAAGAGGAGCAGAAGCCAAGCACACTGCAAGTCAGGCAGCTGCGGCAGCTCCGCCAGCAAGCCTCGCTCCTGCTCGAGGCGCTCCCTCGCGCACGCGGCCACGAACTCCGGGGCGCCGATGGGCGTGCCGAGTCCAAGCAGCTCGCTCAAATGGGCAACCGCGGCTGAGCGCGCGCTGGTCGCCAAGGGGTTGAGGTGGCGATGGCACTGGAGTTGGGACTGACAACTGAGGGAGGACCAGAAGGACGGTGAACAGCCGACCCTGCTGCAACACAAGCAAGCAACTGGCAGCTGGCCCCGGGCGGGAGTCTTCGGGTAAAGGAGAAGGCTCGGCACCAGCGACAATTTTGTGCCAAGCCCACCACAGCAGCTACCTGCAAGCACAGCTGGCGCCGGTAAACAGGCAAGCTAGCAGCCCAAGAAGCCCGGTAAGCGGCTGGGGCTGAATTTGCAGCGGACCCAGGCGCAAGGGCAGAAGCGCGACGAGCGGAAAGAGCAAGTCCGACAAACAGTCCAGCAAGGCTGTGTCATGAGCGACAGCGAAATCCACGGTGAGGCCAAGCGAGAGCAACAGAAGGACCGGGTGTTACAGCACCAAGCTGGCCTGGGGCAAGCGAGCGCGCAAAGCAATCGGCGCCAGAGCGCAGCAAGTGCTGCGGTTGGCCCGTGAAGACTCCTGCAAGCGCCGGCCCAGGGGCTTCCGGCGTGCCGCGGAAGGCGCTGCCGGCGGCCTTGCGGGCCTGCAAATGTCCCCACCCTTTGCCACGGTGAGCGTCCTCTGAAGCAGCTGGACAGGCCAGGCGGGGCAGCTGACCTGTTTGATGTGTCTCGTTTTCGCGCGCCTTTTTCCACCGCGTGGCTTTCTTATTTTGAGAGCCAAGAACAACTGCTCCTTCAAGGTCCAAGCCCCATGCAGGGCTGCCACCCACCACGGACCGTGCTGGCCACTCTGCGCAGAGGCACATGTCACAGAGACTTGTCAACACTTGCCGGAACTGTTCGTGCGAAGACAAGCTAAATCTGACATATTTCACCAAAGGCCATGCACAGTTTGCGCATGAGCTTGCGTGCAACACAACTGCCTCCAGGACCAAGCCGACCTCTCAAGCGTCCAATGTTTGCTCCAGTTGTGGTTTAGCGCGCTTTGTGCTTCGTGGTTCTTTGTCCTACGTGTTTACATGTCTGTGTGTGTGTGTCTTGTGCTTTTGTAGTTTGTGGGTTTTGCGTGTTCTCTCTTTCTTGTGCTTGTGCCGTTTGTGTGTTCTGCTCTCGCCGACTGCCATCGACCGTATTCAGCTGGCAGAACAAGAGCCAGGCGCCAGATTGAGTTTGGTCGGAGACCTACCTTCGTGATAACGCAATCTTGGTTCAAGCCAATGGTTCGTTCTGCGCCACCATCATTGTGCAAAAAGTGCACCACGAGCGGCGTGCCACAATGGAGCCTTGTTTGATTTGTTGTCGGCTCATAGCGGCATCGGTGCCGGCTCCCTCTCAAAGCGAAACATTGCATCCAAGTGCAGCGAGAATTCAAGAGCCAAATGAGCAAAACAGAACTGGAGAGGCTGCAGCCTCACAAGCCTCACCGCGCACTTCAGCGCTGTTTGCATCTCCACTCAAAACGTTTACGCAGAAGCGCTCTTGAGCAGATTGCACCACTTCCAAGTGTCAGGACTTGACGCACCTGGGTGTAGGTGTGTGTGTGTGTGTGTGCGTGCGCATTTGCGTGTGCGTGTGCTTGTGCTTGCGCTGTGTGCCAGCCTGGTTGCAGCAAGAGTGCTCAACCGATGAAACGCTCGGTAGGGCCCACGGAACACATGGCAGACGCCAAGGATCCCTCCAACCAAGTGTGCTTTGCTGCGAGTTCTCCTTTACAAAACGTGTATGTCCGTCCGTCTTGTGGTGCTGTAGCCCTGTAGCCAAACTTTGCAACAAGCTTCGCTCAGTGACTCAGTGAACACGCGGCACTCGGGGAAAACAAATGATGCTACCTCAACTGCGACTAGCCGAATTCAGGTGACCCAGAGCGACATCACTGGAGCGATCCAAAACGCACTGCAATGTCGAAATCAGATATGCTATGGAAATTAATGGAAATTAATATTATAAGATCCCCCTGCGGCAACTGCTTCGCGGTTTCGCAACTTCTCTCGCCCACGCAAAGGGCAGCCGCGCTTTTTGTCAGCACACCGCGTAGTATGCTGACCGCAGCCCAGTAGAAGCCTCAGCCACGTCGCACGTGGAGACACCGGCTTCTCGGCACTCGGGAGGCAAACCCATTCCCTTGCCATTGCCCTGGCTTTCCGCTCCAAATCTGGGCCAACTGCCGGCTGGAAGGAGAGCATTGGCATTCCACCTGGAAGTCTGAATGCGAAACTGTTCCACATCGACGCATCGCCCGCTTAACTTGGTCAACTTCACAAGGTCGCATGGTGTCGCGTGGCTATGGCGCAGCTCTCAGGTTGCCTCCATAGTTTGGGGGAGGCACCCACGATCGTGAGCCTGCCAAAGCGCCGAAACGTCACATTGGACATGTACTCACCGGGACGGTCATGAGACCATGTCTTTGCCTGCAGCCACTTGCGGCACAGGCCCAGTCCTGTCACCGGGCGACTGATTTGCATTCAGATGACTTCAAACCACCAGCCTCACGGCGGTCACGGAGCCCCGGAAGCCATCGTCCCGGAAATCGTCCCGCCGAGAGCTGCCGAGGTCCTTCAATGCGGATGGTCTGCGCCCGCTGCCACGAAGCTCCTGGGAGGGCACCGGCCGCTGCAGCCGCATGCCTCCCCAATCCCAAGATCCCAAGATCCCAAGATGCCAAGATCGGAGGTCAGAAGCTTGCAACGTCCCAAGCTGCCAACGGCCCTGCCTTGCGGGGCATAGGCCGCAGCGACGAAGGTCGCTGGGCGTGCCATACTGGCAACAGCGCTGGAGACACGCATCAACAGGCTCGACCGTATGTGCAGGGTATGTCAAGCAAATGAAGCCGGAAGCAAGCTGCTGTCCTGGCTGGTGTCGGCCAGGTCACAGTGGACATAGTGGATGTCGTGGACATGGTGGACATCGACATCGTGGACATGATGCCTTCAAGGGCTTCCCAAGCCAGATTCCAAATGGACGCGACGGCGCCCGCGACTGCCCTGCCTGGGGCTCGGGACACGGGCGGCGCTGGCACGGGTGGCGCAGGCGCGCGTCCTGTTGCCTGCCAAAGAAGCCCAGTAACTGCCTGTCACCGGCGTGTTTCTCAAGCAGCGAACTGAGTTTCCCCATTCCTTGTCCCACACATTTCTCCGTTTGTGAATAATCAATCACCAATCTTCGTACCTGGCAAGCTGGCCGACGAATTAGAAAAGGACACTGCACATAAGGATAGCCAAAGACTATCTTATTAGATGAGGGCGCTCCATTGAAAGCCGCAGTGCTCAACTCACCTGTTGCCATCATTTGCAAGGCTGCATGATCTGCTAGTTTAAGGCGATAAAACCTTGAACGAAACAGAGTAAACATCCTGTTAGAGTCTTGACTGCAACGCAACGCGACCGCCTTTGCAGCTTCAGCCATAGGTCGGAGGTTACCAGAAACATAAAGCCAAGCGAGGTGCAAAACCATCCATCCCGCTCCCCCGCTCCCCCGCTGCCCCACTCCCGTCCTGTCTCGGAGCCGGGGTCTTCTGGCCTGTGACTACAGCACGCCGGCCTTCCAGCAAGATCTCTCCAGCCTCTGTCGTGGCCGAAACCCGGTCCTGCGAGGCGCCGCAATCACGAGGCTCGTCTTTTGTTAAGCTGCGCATGCCAAGTGTCAGAACATGTGAACCATCCGAAAGCATACGCACGCACTTGCTTCGATTGGCAAAGCTTGCGGGATGCAAAAAAACACATTTGCGTGCCGAGAAAGCCACTGAACTAGGGCGATATTGAAGGCCTCTCCTTCAAAGTGCCCATATCTGTCCGACGCTGGTCGACCTGCGGCCACTGCGGCGCCTTGACAGTCCTTGCCTCACCTCCGCCACTTGTTTGCTGCTTCCCTTCGCGCCTCTAGGGGGAAGCGGGGGGAAGCCTCCAACGTCCCCTCGCGGCCGACTCGCTGCGAAAACGTGCTGGGCCACTGGGCAAACGAAAGCGTCCGACTTGCCCACAAATGCGCGTGCCTTTCAGCCACAGCGAGGGCGGAGGGCCTCGGGCACGGTGCAGACGCCGCAAAGCTCTGAATCGGTCAGCTCCAGGCCGGTCAAGGGCACCCAAAGGTCCAGGAAGCCTCCAACATTGGAGTGCCCAATGCTTTCAACAAGGTCCACGCCTCCGCTCAAGGTGTCGAAGAGACCTGACAGTCTCCCAGTCTCTGAGGTCCATGTCTCGTCAGCTCCGCCTGGCTTCAGGTCTTTGAAGTCCTTGTCCAGGGACTTTGCAATACCTGCCGAGACACAAAGGAAAAACCGCGGCAATGCTGCGGAAGCGCCCCAATGCAATCCAGCTTTTGACAAGAAATACACCTGCGTACACCTGCGTACACCTCAAATAGTTGCACACCGTTTGTTGGCAGGGCAAGCAAGAAACACGACTGCTTTAGATTGACTTTAGCAACCAGGAACGCGTCGCTCGCATGAGCGTGTGTCATCCAGCCAACGCTCGACGCCCCAAGACGCAGACAGCATCGCAATGAGGTAGTCCGCATTATGGGCACACAGGCAGCATCACAATCAAGCATCGTTCAAAATGCATCTGTCCGGAAAAACTCAATGCGAGTTAAGCAGCCCGGCACCTCATGCTAGCAACAACCCTTGCTGACAGTACGGGTGAAGCATTCCAAGGACCCGCAAAACCAGGGTCCTTCTGGACTGCTCGCTTTGGAAAAAGGCCGTGGTAAAAGGTTGGGCTGAGCCTTGCTGCCAGTGCACTGGCTGTAATGTCAGGCCAGCAGAGGAACGACGTGCAGAGCATCCGTCGGTCCCAACTAGGAGTTTGTCGACTGAGTCATGCCAAAGCCACCGGACGCGCCTTTGGACTTGACGTAGTCACCTGTATCTCAAGCACATTGACATCCTTCACGTCTAAACCTTGCGAAACGTTGCGTGGCCTTCCGGGGAGATGGGCGCGGGGAAGCCTTTCACCTCAGGCCCGACGGCTACCTCCGAGCCTCCGATGGCGCGAGAGTCGAGCCTCCGAGCCGCCCATTGCGTCGTCCCCTGTCACATCTCAGAGTCTGATGGTCCGCCGACATGTCACAAAATACGTGAAAAGTCAGGCCTGGAAGAGCGAGGCCGCGGCAAGCACCTCGCTCATCGCGCTCCGAATTCCGAATGTCTCCCTCCTCTCAAACCCCCCCCTTCAAACCCCTTAGCGTGTGGCTGTTTCTCTCGGGTGATACTTCGTCCAAAAGCTCCTGGGCCAGATGCAACATGCAACGAGCCGGATGTGGAAGTGCAAGCGAAAACGTGAAAGCGCTTCTGTCAGCATTGTGCTCAGCCCAGGCCAACAATGTCACAAGTCAAGCTCCTGATTCAGCTCTTTGGGGGCCTGACCAAGCACTCACAGCCCTTCGCCCAGAAAAGCTGGGAGTGCGGGAGCCAGTGTCAGATCGAATCCGAAGCATCCACGGCCTTTGGACTTGCCTTGGGTGTTGCAAAGCCTTGGTCCTGGCCAACAGCTTGGCTTCACCGGGGCTTCACCGGGGCTTCACCCGGCTTCAGCCGGCTACCACGAGAGACGTGCGTCACAGTCACCCGGCCTCTGGGAACTTCACATTCAGCGTGAGCCTCGTCGGCTTGCGGCTGGCGGCTGGCGGCTTGCGGCTTCCGGCTTCGAGCTGCGTCGACGCTCTCCGTCGACGCGTCTTCGCTTGTGGCCCCGGACGTGCCGCCGGCGTCGCTGCCCCGCACCAGCGGCCAGGGCGCCGTGTGCTCCAAGCGCGGCTCCGCCAGGGGCAACGTGGCCCTGGCCATGGGATGCCCAGAGCATCCCATGCGGCATGCTGCGGATTCGTTTTCCCCTGGCCTGGCGATCAAGGTGTCCACATCTGTGTCCACCTCGTAGATCTCCACCATCAGCAGCTGCTGCCTAACATTCATTGCGAGCGCTCCAAAGCTCTTCGGGCCAAAGCTCTCGGAGCTCATGTGCCTCTTTTGCCTTCACAACCCTTCTGGCCAACTCAGGCAAAACGATTTCAAGCACAACCGCACCTTGAGTTGTAAGGCACCAGAACGGTTTTGTGCAGAATGCAGTCCTGAGGCTATCTGGCACATGGCACAAGAGGTAGGCTATGCAAGGTCCTCTGCGTTTGGAGAGTTGAGGCTTTGATTTCCCTGCACTGCCGAAGTCTTTCTTGCCTCGATGTCTGCTTCCGATTCGCCTGAGAAAGGCTCGGTGCTTGGCGCCTGAAAAGAATGCCCTCTCCATTAGGCCATTTGTGAGACGTGCATGAAGCGGAGAATGAGCTGAGCGGCCTGGGTAGTAGGCCGTGGCCTTGGCATTACAAAGTCCCCTATGCGGCCCGGGCTAAGGCAGAGGTCCGTGCACAGAAGCAGTGCAGCCCAAAGTTGTCCTCGGTCGCGTACGCGACATGCGCGTGCCAAGCACAGGACTTTCGTTGCAAGCTGTGCCCAAGGAGCGCCCGGGCTCCGCGCTGAAGGCACAATGTCCAGCGCCTCCGAATCGCGGAGTGCATCGCGTGAACGCGCAGGTCGCAAATGCAGGGCCCTGGCGCTGTCGACATTCACCACCAAGCATGACTCACCTCAGGCCGCGTCGGAAGAAATGCCATGGCCCAGCGAGAAACACGCAAGCTGGGCTGCCAACTTTGCCCAGACCGCATGGCCTGCGGGCAGGATTCGACAGGATTCGCAAGATGCTATGCGCAATCAGGCATAGCGCGCCTCGCCCAAAGATCGGGGCATTGGCCATGCGCCGCCCGCCTTTTCATCCAGGTCGCTCCGACCTCGGCTCGCGACGGCCAACAGCGACAAAGCAACTCCATGCCTGTGCTCCGGCTGCCGCTGGGGAAGCGCTCTGAAGGGGACCCCTCTCCTGGGCATCAGAAGCTTTGCGGAAATCGGCTTGAGCACTCAGCTCCTTCTGGGAAGGTGATGCCCAATGGATTCCTGAGCCATGGCGCGACTGTGACAGGCCTTGCGGGAGGTTCCCTCGCGCTCCGAAGCGACTTTAGGACTTTTTCTTTCTCGTGCCGAAGCTCTCCCTGCTTGGCTTCCGGGGCGTCGGGTAGTACCATTGCACCGGAGGAGCAGGGTATAACCTCAGCGAGCGAGCTGCCACCTCAACCTGGCGAACTCATCGTGGGGCGCCGTGCCCGGCGAACATGGATCCCAGCACCATGACCTCGAGGTCTCGCAAGCTGAAAGACAGCGATGCGGCGATGCGGCGATGCGCTCCAGAGCGTGACCAAAATCACCCGAGACGCAGGCGTGGCAAAGAAGCTAGCTCAACTAATTAAAGGCAACTCACATACACACGCATCGTTGGTCACACTCAGCCTGGGCCAAACAAACGAATTCCCACATTGTGTTGGTACAAGTCGGATCAGGCGAATTTGCATCATACATGCCCGTAGCCAAAAGAAGGCTGCAAAGAACTGGTGAGTTTGTTCGTGCTTGAGCACAAAAAGCTGCATGGCACGCATACAATCAATGGACAAATATAACCTTTGAAGCCCTACCTGTATGAGCTAAGACGTCTGATGGACAAATTTCACCTCTGAAGCCTCTTTATTAGCCGTATTAGCTGTATACAGCTAAAGACATCCGATTGACAAAAATAACTGTGTACAGCTGAAGACGTCAGGATGGACAAACTTGACCTGCGAAGCCTTCCTAGCTGCATACAGCTAAAGACGCCCAACGGACAAAATTCACCTCTGAAGCCTCCTTAGCTGTGTACTACTAAACACGTCTGATGGACAAAATTCGCCTTTGAAACCTCCTCAGCCGTATGCAGCTAAAGACGTCTCATGGACAAAATTAACCTCTGAAGCATTCAAACGAGGAAGAAACGCACCGAACAAAGTAAGCAGGACCAACACCTTATATTAACCCTGCTCTCACACTGGAACGATCGGAGGTCGGTTGAACATTCAGGCAAACGACCAACAAGCTACATGAAACATACTGGATTCAATGAAGCACTTCTATACCCCTTTCAAACAACTCCTTAGCTGCGAACAAACTCTAAATACTTGGCCGCGATACAGCTAAAGACGTCTGATGAACAAAAGCCAACCTCTGAAGCCTCCTAGCCTCGGAAGCCACGAGGGCCGCAAGCATGTCGCAATTGCAAGTGTTCCCTCCTTGCAACACAGTGCCAGGAACTCAGGCAGCATCTGAGCGCGGGCAGTTGGCTGTTTGCGCGCGAAACGTATGTCCACGCGTCTAGTTCGGCAGGCAGCCATCTTTGGACCGAAAGTCAGGCTGGAGGCCCCATGAAGGTCTCCCAGCTGTCTGCCTGCGCTCTGTCTGCCGATCCCGTGCCCCTATCGCCTACCTCAGGACCTCGCACGCCTGACGTGCCCCATCCCGGTTTGTCTCGCATTTGCGGCCTCTACAACTCGCATAGCCGAAGTCGTGCAACGCAAATCCCCGAGAAGGCTGCACGCAGAAATGCCTCAAAGGGGCCAAGTGGCAACTTCTCGCAGACTGACCAACTCTGAGGCACAGGCGGTGAGCCAAGCTTTCTTGAGAAGACCCTCTCTCCAGCATGGGCGCATGGAGACGAGACACCTGAGCCGCTCCAGTTGGACAAAGGCTCATCTTTCAACGGCGTCGGTGGCCGTCCCCGTTTCGTGGAGTTTTCTCCGGGGCGCGGTGGCGCGCTCCGCCTCGTCGGAGATCAGCCACAGCCCGGGCTGTGTCGGCACCAGGGCCAATCGCAGCGAGCCACCGAGGCAGTACCTCGGACAACAGAAAGACGAAAAAAATGAAGAAGAAGAAGAAGAAGAAACAACTAAACATGGCAACATGGACATCCCAAGGGCCTTAAAAACCAAGACCAACGAACAGAACACGGTTCCGAAATCGAAAAGAACTCCAAGGAAAAAAGCGCTCGATTCATCTCGGGTGCTCCAGCTGTATGAAACCTCTGTTGGAAGCTCCTCAGTAGTGAGATTCCCACATTTAATGTTGCAAGTTTCTCAAAACACTGAGCATCAATTCAGGCCAACTCAACTCGCTGTCGAGCAAGTTCCACGTAATTCGGCTGCCGGGATTTCTTGCCGTGAGATTAAAGATTTTAGTTTGTATGCCGGGCGCCAAAATGAGTCAGAGCTCCACAATGAATTAAGTGAATGGCTTCTTTTTTTCATGAGCAAGAGCAAGGCCCTATGCCTTGATGATTTGCATAACGCCATGATGCGAGCAACACTGGTGATGCCCTCACTGGTCGGCAGTGAGGCAAGCGCAATGGCGGTTAATCTGCATCACTGCAATGAGGGCGGGTGCAAAACATAAGACGATAATGGGCTGCGATGCTTGAGATGAAAACGATGCGGCAGAGGAAGAAAGGAAAGAAATAAGTGAAATAAGACAATGATGATGAGTGCCAGCATTTTCGGGCTGCGCGGGTGATGAGGAATGGCGCTGGTTCTGCTGATGATTGCACGTAGATGGCGACACCGCATGCGTTTGGCAACGTCATTCTCATCACCACCATTGTCATCTCCACTTTTCTGTACCTGCCTTCATTGTTGTGGTATGCATTGTTGCCCGACCACATCAAGGCATAGCACCTTACTCTTGCTATACAAAGCAAAACAGTTCATTGCAGTATGCTAGATTTGCTGAGACTAGGCAAAGCAATGCGTCACCAAGAGCCTTTGAGTGGCCAAAGTCTCAGAAGCCAGGCCTTGGGAGCTTTCGGCATCGAGAGCGCTCTCGATGGCAGAGGCATCGATCCAAAGCCTGGCGCTCGGATCGGGGACCGACCCGAGCTGCGAGAGCCGAAGCTTTCGACCCGCGCGGCGCTGAGGCGACCGCGGCACGGTGAAGCAAAGGCCGCCCTCCCGGCGCAGCAACAGATCTGCGCCCTCCAGCAAGACGCCACCCGCCGTGCGCACCGCGTCCACTCCTCGGGGGAAACGAGTTCAGACGGAGGTTGTTCCTTACAGACCTCCGTCCACCAAATTGGTTTGAGGGACACCCCCTGGGAGGGATCTACCCAGCCCTTCCACCTTTGGCCATGCGACGAAGATGGTCGTGCACGCCCGGGGTGCTCTCACGCAGCTCGAAAACGACACCCAGCTCTGCCCCCAATTCGCTGGGCTCCGATGAGACCTTCCGAGGGAAATGAAAAAGGAGGGGAAAGAGGGAAGAGGAAAGGGAAGACACAAAAAAACAAAAACGGGCGTGTTTCATCCGGGTCCAAAACTGCGCTTGTGGTTGTGCCGCAGGTCTCAGTTTGTTGTTGCCACACGTGCTTTGCCTTGATAGAATATATTAAAGAGTGGAATGATTGTGTATTGTGTGGAGGACGGGATAATGGGGGGGTAGGGGGGGGGGGGTGGAAGGGTAGACCATGTATAATGTGGCGCGCGCGCGCGCGTGGCTCACATGACCCGCACGCCCCTTGTTGTTTTCATTATTCGAATCACTCCATATACTTTTACAGGGGCGGGTGACTGTTGAGGAATGCCAAATCCAATTCTTCTAAGTGTCTAATTCTTCCAAATATTCCCGAATGGACGGGCGTGCTTTGGATCTTCAACGCAACTTCCATTTTTGTGCAGCTATTCTAATTGTTTTGTTCCCGCAAGGGACTGGAGCCCTTTGGCGAATTTCAGATCCATGCTTGCTCTAACTATTCTGCTTCTAAACCTACTATCTTATCTTATTTCATTGCCAAAGCGAGGGCTTCCTTTCGGGAAATGCAACACTCATGCTTGTTCTAATCATTCTAAGCATTCTCACAATTCTAACATTCTGTTTTTCAGTGGCCGGGCGCCTTGTTGGGAATGTCCAGATTCACTTTGAGCTAATCATTCTACTTGGGTGCTTTCTGGGGAAATCCAGACTCGCTGTCTAATTACAATGATGTTCTAACTAGCCTAATTCTTCGATTTATTCAAAATGGGTTGGGTGCTTTCGTGGATTTCCTGGCTATACTCTTCTGATTATTCGGGTTATGCTAGTTATTCCCAAAGGGACGCGTGCCTTTTGAGAAACTAACCAATTCATTGTTGCTAGTTGATCTACTTATGCTAAGAACTTGGATAAGTAGTATAATTAGAACACAGTTCCCTATTACTCATGTTTCTGAAAGGGACAGGTGCCTTTTGGGGAATTCCAGATGCAATTGATTTAATTCGTCTAATGATTCTTGATATTATCATTCTAAGTATTCCAAAGGGACGGGCACCCTTTGGGGAAATCCAGATTCAGTGTCTGTTCTAATCATTCTACGGTTGATTTGTCCAATTACACCAATTATTGTGGAATTCAAGATTCATGTTTGCAATACGCAAGTGTCAGAACCATTCTCGTTACTCTATTTTTTCCCGAGGGGCCCTTGGGGAAATGGCAGATGTGTTTAGATCATTTCAAGTCTTGGAGTGGTTCCAACTCGGTGAAATAAATAGAATAAGACGAAGACGCGTAGCCGTATTTGTACGCGTAAATCGTGTGTATCTGTTCTAGTTATTAAAATGAGTCTACCGAATTAGCATATTAAACAACACAGACCAGATAACGCCCTTTGTTTTTCTAGCCACTCGGTTTATTCTAACTGTTCAAACAGGGGCGCGTGCCTTCTCAGGAAATCAACATCACTTTATTTGCAAGTTCCTGTAATTGTTCAAGCTGTTCTAGTTATTCCTCAGGGGAAGGATGCCCTTTGGGGAACCCCAGATCCATGTTTCAAATTGTTCTACTCATGTATTCCGAAAGGGACAGGTGCCCTGTTGGGCGGAATTCCCGATTCATTGACTTCTAATTGACTACTGTTCCCATTGATCCGAATATCCAGGACGATAAGAGAATATATGTTTTGCTAACTGTTCTAAATATTATACTTGTTCCCAACTGGACAGGTGCCTGTTTGGGAATTCCAGACTCATGTTTGCTCCAGCTATCCTGAGTAGTTTCATATTCTATCCATTGCCCAAGGGACGGGTGCCTTTTGGGCGAATTCCAGATTAGTGTTTGTGCCAATGTTTCTAACTCTCTAATTATTCTGATTATTCCGGTGCCTTTTGAGGAATTCAAGATTCATCTTGCAAATTACTTTATTTAACACAATTCTTCTAGTTCTTCTAATTGTAATCTCTAGGGGGTGGGGGTGCCTTTTACAGAATTTCAGACTCGTGTTTGCTCTAGGTATGATACTTTTATCAAAAGAGATGGGGCCTTTTGGTGAATTCCATAGTTTTCCCACACTGTTCCAATCATTTGAAAAATTTCCAGCTGAGCAACCTTCTTTTGGTGAGTAGAGAGGGTGACAGTTGGGAATTCCAAATCCATGTCTTCTAAGTCTCTAATTCCTCCCATTATTCCCATTATTCCCCGCGTGCTTGGGAATTTTCAGGTTCAATTTCACCAGGAAACAGGAGCCGTTTGGCCAATTCCAGATCTAAGCTTGTTCTAATTCTTCTACTTCTTATAAGTACTATCATTATCTTATGTGCTTATGTGCGTCCCAAATGGAGGAGTACCTTTTGGAGAATTCAATATTCATGTTTGTTCTAACTAGTCTAAGCGTTCACAACTCCAACTCTTCTACTTATTTTCAATCGGCCGGGAGTTTGTGCTAATTAATCTACTTCTCATGATTCTTCCAACATTTATTTCCAACGGGGCGGGTGCCTTCTGAACATCCAGGCTCACTGTCTAATTACAATAATTCTCAATTTAATCTAGCGTAATTCTTCGATTTAAACTATTGTCATTATCTTATTTGCTTTCCAAATGGAGGGGTACCTTTGGGGAATTCAATATTAATGTTTGTTCTAACTAGTCTAAGCATTCACAAGTCTAACTGTTCTACTTATTTTCAATGTGCCGGGAGCCTTGTGGGGAAGTCCAGACTCAGTTTGTGCTAATTATTCTACTTCTCATGATTGTTCTAACATTTATTTCCAAAGGGGGGTGGGGGGTCGCCTTCTGAACATCCAGGCTCACTGTCTATTTACAATATTTCTTCTATTTATATTAATCTAGCCTAATTCTTCGATTTAAACTATTATCATTGTCTTATTTGCTTCCCAAATAAAGGGGTACCCCTGGGACGCGTGCCTTTTTGGGGAAAATCCAAATTCATTGTTGCTAGTTGATCTACTTAGTCTAAGAGTTTGGATAAGTAGTATAATTAAAACATTGTTCCCTATTACTCGTCTTTCTGCAAGAGACAGGTAGGTGCCTTTTGGGGAATTCCAGATGCATCTGTTTTAACTCGTCCAATGATTCCTCTTTGTCCTAATTGTTCCACTTCTTCAAGCTTGAATCAGTTAAACAATCGCCTTGTGACTCTCATTATTCCAAACATTTCACTTATTGTTCCCACAGGGGTGGGTGCCTTTGGGGGAAGTACGCGTAGATCGTGTGTATCTGTTCTAGTTATTAAAATGAGTCTACCGAATTAGAATACTAAACAACACAGACCAGATAACGCCCTTTGTTTTTCTAGCCACTCGGCTTATTCTAACTGTTCAAACAGGGGCGCGTGCCTTCTCAGGAAATCAACATCACTTTATTTGCAAGTTCCTGTAATTATTTAAGCTGTTCTAATTATTCCTCAGGGGAAGGATGCCCTTTGGGGAACCCCAGATCCATGTTTCAAATTGTTCTACTCATGTATTCCGAAAGGGACAGGTGCCCTGTTGGGCGGAATTCCCGATTCATTGACTTCTAATTGACTACTTTTCCCATTGATCCGAATATCCAGAACGATAAGAGAATATACGTTTTGCTAGTTGTTCTAAATATTCTACTTGTTCCCAACTGGATAGGTGCCTGTCTAACTATCCTGAGTAGTTTCATATTCTATCCATTGCCCAAGGGACGGGTGCCTTTTGGGCGAATTCCAGATTATTGGTTGTGCCAATTTTTCTAACTCTCTAATTATTCTGATTATTCCCAAAGGGGCGGGTGCCTTTTGAGGAATTCAAGATTCATCTTGCAAATTACGTTATTTAACACAATTCTTCTAGTTCTTCTAATTGTAAGGATTCGGGTGCTTTTTGGAGAATTCCAGATTCACCTTTGTTCTAATTTGATCTGTTCCAATCATTTTTCGCAAGGAATCATTGCTATTCGACGTTCTCTGCTTATTCCGAAAGGGGCGGGCGCCTGTTGAGGATTTTCAGATTCCTTTTTGCCCTGATTTGTCTACTTCTTCTGGTTGTTCTAATTCTGCTAAGTACTCACAAAGGGACGGGTGCCTTTTGGAAAATACAATATGATTTTATGGTTTCTTTCTACTTATCGTAACTGTTCCCATTCTTCTAGTTAGTCCCTAGGCGGCGGGGGTGCCTTTTACAGAATTCCAGACTCGTTTTTGCTCTAGGTATGATACTTTTATCAAAAGAGATGGGGCCTTTTGGTGAGTTCCATAGTTTCCCACACTGTTCCAATCATTTGAAAAATTTCCAGATGAGCAGCCTTCTTTTGGTGAGTAGAGAGGGTGACAGTTGGGAATTCCAAATCCATGTCTTCTAAGTCTCTAATTCCTCCCATTATTCCCATTATTCCCCGCGTGCTTGGGAATTTTCAGGTTCAATTTCACCAGGGGACAGGAGCCGTTTGGCCACTTCCAGATCTATGCTTGTTTTAATTATTCTACTTCTTACAAGTACTATCATTATCTTATGTGCGTCCCAAATGGAGGGGTACCTTTTGGAGAATTCAATATTCATGTTTGTTCTAACTAGTCTAAGCGTTCACAACTCCAACTCTTCTACTTATTTTCAATCGGCCGGGAGTTTGTGCTAATTAATATACTTCTCATGATTCTTCCAACATTTATTTCCAACGGGGCGGGTGCCTTCTGAACATCCAGGCTCACTGTCTAATTACAATAATTCTTCAATTTAATCTAGCGTAATTCTTCGATTTAAACTATTGTCATTATCTTATTTGCTTTCCAAATGGAGGGGTACCTTTGGGGAATTCAATATTAATGTTTGTTCTAACTAGTCTAAGCATTCACAAGTCTAACTGTTCTACTTATTTTCAATGGGCCGGGAGCCTTGTGGGGAAGTCCAGACTCAGTTTGTACTAATTATTCTACTTCTCATGATTATCCTAACATTTGTTTATGTTTAAAGGGGCGGGTGCCTTCTGGGGAAATCCTGACTTACTGTCTAATTACAATGCGTGTTTTATCTTCGATTTATCAAATGAGTTTTCCTGGTACAGGGACGCGTGCCTTTTGGGAAAATCCAAATTCATTGTTGCTAGTTGATCTACTTAGTCTAAGAATTTGGATAAGTAGTATAATTAGAACATTGTTCCCTATTACTCGTCTTTCTGCAAGAGACAGGTAGGCGCCTTTTGGGGAATTCCAGATGCATCTGTTTTAACTCGTCCAATGATTCTTTATATTATCATTCTAAGTATTCCAAAGGGACGGGCGCCCTTTGGGAAATCCAGATTCAGTGTCTGTTCTAATCATTCTACTTCTTTGATTTGTCCAATTGCACTAATTAGTCCCAAAGGGGCGGGGTGCCTTTTTAGGGAATTCAAGATTCATGTTTGCAATAGGCAAGTGTAAAAACATTCGTGTTAGTCTATTTTTCCCGAATGGGGAAGGGGCCCTTTGGGAAATTGCAGATATGTTTAAATCATTGTGAGTATTGGAGTGGTTCTAAATAGTTAGAATAAATAGAATAAGACGAAGACACGTAGCCCTATTTGTTGTTTCTGGTTTGTGCCACAGGGGCAGGTGCCTTTGGGGGAAGTACGCAAACATCGCGTCTAACTATTCAAGCTATTAAACTCATTCTGACAAATTAGACACATTAATAAAATAGACCAAATAACGCCTTTTTTTTCAGCCATTCGGATTTTCCAATTGTTCCCACAGCGACGCGCGCCTTCTCAGGAAATCCACATCATGTGTTGTGCAAGTTCCTGTAATTGTTCAAGCTGCTCTAATTACTCCTCAGGGGAAGGATGCCCTCTGGGGAACCCAAGATTCATGTTTCAAATTATTCTACTCATGTATTCCGAAAGGGTCAGGCGCCTGTTGGGGAATTCCCGAATCATAGATTCATACTTAGCTATTTTTGACCATTGAATCGAATAACTATGATAATAAAAGAACAAACAAGGCTATGTTTTGCTAACTGTTCTAAATAGTGAATTTGTTCCCCGCGGGACAGGTGCCTTTGGGAATTCCAGATTAAGGTTTGCTCCAACTATCCTGAATAATGTCATTATTCCATCCATTCCCAAAGGGACGGGTGCCTTTGGGGCGAACTCCTGATTCATGTGTGTGCCAATTATTCTAACTCTCTAAATATTCTGATTATTCCCAAAAGGGGCGGGTGCCTTTTCAGGAATTCAAAGTTCATCTTGCAAATAATCCTACTTATCACAATTCTTCCAGTTCTTGCAATTGCAATGATTCGGGTGCTTTTCGGAGAATTCCAGATTCATCTGTGTTCTAATTTAGTTTGTTATAATCATTTCCTCAACGGATCATTACTATTCGACTTTCTCTACTATTCGACTTTCTCTACTTATTCCGAAACTGCGGGTGCCTGTTGAAGAATTTCAGATTCCTCTTTGTCCTAGTTGCTCCACTTCTTCTCATTGTTCTAATTCCGCTACGTACTCACAAGGGATGGGTGCCTTTTGGGAAGTTCAATGTTAATTTTGCTAAAATTCGACTTATCAGAACTGTTCTCACTATTCTAGTTCATCCCTGAGGGGCAGGGGTTCCATTTTTTGTTGCTGTAGGTTAAGTTTTCTATTTCCTGTAGTCCCGGGCCCACTTCCCGGAATCCTGGGCCCCTATTGTTTTTCTAATATTTCTAATTTGTCTCATTTTTTAATTAATTAGGACAATTAGAAAATTCGAGGGCCTTGTTCTTCTATTTTTATTTCTTCTAATTAATTGGGAAAAATCGAGGCCATTGTGTTTCCATTTTTTAGGAAAAAAACAAATATATGTAATCCCGGGCCCACTTCCCGGAATCCTGGGCCCCCTTTGTTTTTCTAACTTTTCTAATTTTTAATTAACTAGGAAAATAAGAGAAATAAGAAAATTCGAGGGACTTTTTTTTTCTATTTCTCATTTTTTTTCAATTAGGAAAATTAGAAAAGAATCGAGGCCATTTGTTGTCTAAGTTTTCTATTTTGTCTAATTCCTGTAGTCCCGGGCCCACTTCCCGGAATCCTGGGCCCCTATTGTTTTTCTAGATTTTCTGTAATTGTGTCTTATTGTTCTAATTAAATAGGAAAATTAGAAAAACTGGAAAGTTCGAGGGCCTTGTTTCTAATTGTTTTAATTGTTTCTAATTAATTAGGAAAATTAACAAACATAGAAAATTCGAGGGCCTTGTTGTCCATTTCTTTTTCTGATTTTTCTAAGACATAGAAAATTCCAGGGCATTTGTTCTACTTTTTCTAATTCCTGTAGTCCCGGGCCCACTTCCCGAAATCCTGGACCCCTTTTGTTTTTCTATTTGTTCTATTTTTTCTAACTAATTTTGAAACTTAGAACAAATAGAAAATTCGAGGGCCTTTCTTTTTTTCTATTTTCTATGTTTTCTAATTAATTAGGAAAATTAGCAAATAGACAAAATATAAATTCGAGGGACTTGTTTTTTAAATTGTTTTTTTATATTTCCTGTAGCTCCGGACCCACTTCCCGCAATCCTGGGCCCCAATTGGTTTCCTATTTCTTCTAAATTTTTCAAAATTAATTAGGAACAATAGAAAGAAAAAAAAGGAAAACAAGGCCCTCGAGTTTTCTAAGTGTCTTCCAAATCAGCTTAAATATTTTAAGTATTTTAAATCGGGGACCCGGGGATTTAACATATTTAAAATATTTAGGCCCCAAATCAGCATAAATATTTTAAGTATTTTAAATCGGGGCCCGGGGATTTAAAATATTTTTAAAAAAATAAAATATTTAGGCCCCAAATCAGCTTAAATATTTTAAATAGTTTAAATCGGGGCCCGGGGATTTAAAATATTTAAAATTTAAAACATGTAGGCCCCAAATCAGCTTAAATATTTCAAATATTTTTCAATCGGGGCCCGGGGATTTAAAACATTTAAAATATTTAAAATATTTAGGCCCCATATCAGCTTAAATATTTTAAATATTTTAAATCGGGGCCCGGGGATTTAAAATATTTACAATATTTAGAATATTTAGGCCCCAAATCAGCTTAAATATTTTAAATATTTCAATTCCCGGGAACCCAGGATCTGAGCCCGATTTAAAATTTTAAATATTTTAATTATTTTGAATATTTTAAATATTTTAAATCGGGGCCAGGGGATTTAAAATATTTTAAATATTTAAAAATATTTAGGCCCCAAATCAGCTTAAATATTTTAAATATTTTAAATCGGGGCCCGGGGATTTAAAATATTTAGAATATTTAGGCCCCAAATCAGCGTAAATATTTTCAATATGTTAAATCGGGGGCCCGGGGATTTAAAATATATAGAATAGTTAGGCCCCAAATCAGCTTAAATATTTTGAATATGTCAAATCCCGGGAACACAGGATCTGAGCCCGATTTAAAATTTTAAATATTTTAATTATTTTAATTATTTTAAATATTTTAAATATTTTAAATCGGGGCCAGGGGATTTAAAATATTTAAAATATTTCAAAATATTTAGGCCCCGAATCAGTTTAAATATTTTAAATATTTTAAATCGGGGGCCCGGGGATTTAAAATATTTAAAATATTTAAAATATTTAAATTGTTGAAAATCTTAAATCGGCCCCAGCTCCAGAAATCAGGACCCGGGGATTTAAAACATTTAAAATATTTAAAATATTTAGGCCCCATATCAGCTTAAATATTTTAAATATTTTAAATCGGGGCCCGGGAATTTAAAATATTTAAAATATTTAGAATATTTAGGCCCCAAATCAGCTTAAATATTTTAAATATTTCAAATCCCGGGAACCCAGGATCTGAGCCCGATTTAAAATTTTAAATATTTTAAATATTTTAAATATTTTAAATATTTTAAATCGGGGCCCGGGGATTTAACATATTTAAAATATTTAAAATGTTTAGGCCCCAAATCAGCTTAAATATTTTAAATATTTTAAATCGGGGCCCAGGGATTTAAAATATTTAAAATATTTAAAATATTTAGGCCCCAAATCAGTTTAAATATTTTAAATATTTTAAATCGGGGGCCCGGGGATTTAAAATATTTAAAATATTTAAAATATTTAAATTATTTAAAATTTTAAATCGGCCCCAGCTCCAGAAATCAGGACCCGGGGATTTAAAATATTTAAAATATTTAAAATATTTAGGCCCCAAATCAGCTTAAATATTTTAAATATTTTAAATCGCGGCCCGGGGATTTAAAATATTTAAAATATTTAGAATATTTAGGCCCCAAATCAGCTTAAATATTTTAAATATTTCAAATCCCGGGAACCCAGGATCTGAGCCCGATTTAAAATTTTAAATATTTCAATTATTTTAAATATTTTAAATATTTTAAATCGGGGCCCGGGGATTTAAGAATATTTTAAAATATTTAGGCCCCAAATCAGCTTAAATATTTTAAATATTTTAAATCGGGGCCCAGGGATTTAAAATATTTAAAATATTTAAAGTATTCAGGCCCCAAATCAGTTTAAATATTTTAAATATTTTAAATCGGGGGCCCGGGGATTTAAAATATTTAAAATATTTAAAATATTTAAATTATTTAATATTTTAAATCGGCCCCAGCTCCAGAAATCAGGACCCGGGGATTTAAAATATTTAGAATATTTAGGCCCCAAATCAGCTTAAATATTTTAAATATTTCAAATCCCGGGAACCCAGGATCTGAGCCCGATTTAACATTTTAAATATTTTAAATATTTTAAATATTTCAAATATTTTAAATCGGGGCCCGGGGATTTAAAATATTTAAAATATTTAAAATGTTTAGGCCCCAAATCAGCTTAAATATTTTAAATATTTTAAATCGGGGCCCAGGGATTTAAAATACTTAAAATATTTAAAATATTTAGGCCCCAAATCAGTTTAAATATTTTAAATATTTTAAATCGGGGGCCCGGGCATTTAAAATATTTAAAATATTTAAAATATTTAAATTATTTAAAATTTTAAATCGGCCCCAGCTCCAGAAATCAGGACCCGGGGATTTAAAATATTTAAAATATTTAAAATATTTAAAATATTTAGGCCCCAAATCAGCTTAAATATTTTAAATATTTTAAATCGCGGCCCGGGGATTTAAAATATTTAAAATATTTAGAATATTTAGGCCCCAAATCAGCTTAAATATTTTAAATATTTCAAATCCCGGGAACCCAGGATCTGAGCCCGATTTAAAATTTTAAATATTTTAATTATTTTAAATATTTTAAATATTTTAAATCGGGGCCCGGGGATTTAAAATATTTAAAATATTTAAAATATTTAGGCCCCAAATCAGCTTAAATATTTTAAATATTTTAAATCGGGGCCCAGGGATTTAAAATATTTAAAATATTTAAAGTATTCAGGCCCCAAATCAGTTTAAATATTTTCAATATTTTAAATCGGGGGCCCGGGGATTTAAAATATTTAAAATATTTAAAATATTAAAATTATTTAAAATTTTAAATCGGCCCCAGCTCCAGAAATCAGGACCCGGGGATTTAAAATATTTAAAATATTTAAAATATTTAGGCCCCAGGTCAGCTTAAATATTTTAAATATTTTAAATCGGGGCCCGGGGATTTAAAATATTTAAAATATTTAAAATATTTAGGCCCCAAATCAGCTTAAATAATTTAAATATTTTAAATCGGGGCCCTGGGATTTAAAACATTTACAATATTTAGAATATTTAGGCCCCAAATCAGCTTAAATATTTTAAATATTTTAAATCGGGGCCCGGGGATTTAAAATATTTAAAAAAATTAGGCCCCAAATCAGTTTAAATATTTTAAATATTTTAAATCGGGGGCCCTGGGATTTAAAATATTTAAAATATTTAAAATATTTAAAATATTTAAAATTTTAAATCGGCCCCAGCTCCAGAAATCAGGACCCGGGGATTTAACATATTTAAAATATTTAAAATATTTAGGCCCCAAATCAGCTTAAATATTTTAAATATTTTAAATCGCGGCCCGGGGATTTAAAATATTTAAAATATTTAGAATATTTAGGCCCCAAATCAGCTTAAATATTTTAAATATTTCAAATCCCGGGAACCCAGGATCTGAGCCCGATTTAAAATTTTAAATATTTTAATTATTTTAAATATTTTAAATACTTTAAATCGGGGCCAGGGGATTTAAAATATTTAAAATATTTAGGCCCCAAATCAGCTTAAATAGTCTAAACATTTTAAATCGGGGCCCGGGGATTTAAAATATTTAATATATTTAAATTATTTAAAATTTTAAATCGGCCCCAGCTCCAGAAATCAGGACCCGGGGATTTAAAATATTTAAAATATTTAGAATATTTAGGCCCCAAATCAGCTTAAATATTTTAAATATTTTAAATCGGGGCCCGGAGATTTAAAATATTTAAAATATTTAAAATATTTAAATTATTTAAAATTTTAAATCGGCCCCAGCTCCAGAAATCAGGACCCGGGGATTTAAAATATCTAAAATATTTACAATATTTAGGCCCCAAATCAGTTTAAATATTTTCAATCAGGGACCCGGGGATTTAAACTATTTAAAATATTTAAAATTTTAAATCGGCCCCAGCTCCAGAAATCAGGACCCGGGGATTTAAAATATTTAAAATATTTAAAAGATTTATTTAAGCAGCATTGGGCCTGAAATTGCGCTATATATGCAGGAAAGGGTCCCGCGACACATTATACATACTCTACCCTCTTACGGGGGGGGGGGGTGTTTCCGTTTCTGTTCACCCAAACACCTGGTGAAAACTCGAGCCCTTCGGGCACCAACCGAGAGTCTTTTTGTTCGCCTGGGTGAAATGCACTAGCCACGCAGGCCTGGCGGCACCCAAGCCTGTTGCTCAAAATGTAAACGGCGAGGGATAGAGCAAATTTGAAGAGGACAGGACCCAAGCAGGAATGAAGCAATCAAAGGTCAAAGGCAGACGGAAGGAACTTGAGAAGCAAAATCTGAGGGAACTATCCCGTAGGGCCTCAAAAGGACACAGAGGATTGCAAGAAGTTTCAAACACGGAGTCTCTGATCGTCACGACGCGGCATCGCCGTTCGGGCCGTGTTCAGGCAGGCGGCTGCTTGTGGGAAGAGCCTGGACTCGCGGCCAAAGCCCACGTGGAAAGACGGCGCCAACGAGCAGCCTGCGAGATCCGCACGGCGACTCATCAAAATGCATCAAAACGCCGTGAGCATGATGCCAAAATGTCATGCTCAGTCGCTGAGCCGCAGACTGTTCTGCTCGGCTCGCCTGAGCCGATCAATACTGGGACGTGGCAACACTGGCAATGCCCGCGCCTGGCAATGCCCGCACCTCGCGGCGACACGGCAACCCGGCAACCCGGCAAGACAGAAGTCTCTGGGCGAAAATGAGGATGCCACCACAGAGGTGTCGGTTCTGCCAGCTATACACAGCTGCATTGATCCAACCTGCCAAGTGCAACGGAATGGCACTTTCCGAGGCTGCGAGAGGGCCGTGGCTATGGCGGCTAGGTGCTCGGGCCATTGCTGTAAACTGCAAGGGTGGCAAAGTGCCGGAACCTTTGGAAGCCAAGGGAAGCGAGAAGTGATCTGAAGCGCCCAAGCGATGTGCATGCCCACGGGGCCCACTGCGCAACTCTCAAGGCGCAGCTAAGTGGATGGCCAACCGTGTTGCGGAAACACGCCAATGTACAGCAGCATCTGAGGAAAGCCCTGCAGGATTGCTGCGATAGGCCAAGACCCGTGGAAACATCCGTGAACTTTCTTTCCCAGCTCTCCCTCTGTCTCCCTCTGTCTCCCTCGGTCTTTCTGGGTCTCGCCGTGACCATGAAGCCACAGGGGAAGGCCAAAGCTCGCCAAGATGCGCGCCTTGGCATCGGAGAAACGGGTTGACTCGACTCGGCTCGGATTGACACGGAGACATCGGCTGCCGTGCCTCACCACTGCGCTGGGCGCAGGGGTCCACAGCACTGCCACGATGGAAGTCACGTACATCAAAAGCCTCAGCCCATCAAACCACAAAAATCAACAACTTCGAGGCGAGCTCAAAATTCGAAGCGGGGTGAAAGAACCGCAACACGGCAACACGCGACTGATTAAGGAAGGTGCGCAAGCAGGAAATTCACGCACATGACCTCAAGAACCGTTGGGACCACGGCACAACTTTGGCGAAAACTCCACAATGCACTGTGGCTCGAAAGGGAGTTGACCCTTTTCACCAAGAAAGTGGCCAGTGCGATCACCTTGGCAAAGCCGTCGTCGCTGAAATGACCTGAGCCTGAGCACGGGTTGACGGGTTGACGGCTGGTCCGAGCCTTCCTTTTCACCTTTTGACCCTGCCTCTCATGGAACAGGCGTCGCCGGCCTGTCTGCCGGGAGCCATGCAGTACCCAGTTTCGAGAGAGGAGACAGGCGCCAAGGCCCGGACCCCAACGAGGGCCGCAAAGAACCAGGTGAAGGGCAGGAGCCGTGCCTCGCGACGCGTCCACAAAAAAGAAAAACCGATCCGCATTTCCTTAAATTTCATTTTCTTTCTCGACTTGCCTCTTTTGCGAACCACTCTTGGCGTCTCTCTTCGGCATCTCGCTGGGTGCCCCGGCCAGGGCGCGGAAGGACTGCCAGCGCAGGGCGCTGCACATCACCCCGGCCGCGATCTGCGTCTCCACCAGCGTGCCTGCGCAGAGGAAGCTGCGGAAGAGGCACCGGCCTGAGAAACGAAGCCCGGGTCGGAGGGAGAAAGAGTTTGATTGGAAGAGAAAATGCACACCGACACAGCGAAGTAAGCCCGGAGCCCAAAGCTCACGCTAGGCGCTCGGCTAAAAAGACTGAGATCTGGCAGGCCGCATTGAGCCCAAATCATCAGGCCCAACCTCGGCAGGGCGGGACGCAAGACGCGGGACGCGGGCTCTGTGAACTCTGAGTGCGGGACTCGCAGCCAGGAGCCTCGGCTGGAACTCTCGTAACTAGCCGAAGGCTTTTTCAGCCTAGAAAGCGCAGAAGTGAATCAATTCAGCTCTGGCAATGAGTTTGGGGCTGCCAAGGCAAGTCCCAAATCAGCAATCGCCAGGTGTCTCAGCTGACCTGTGCGATTTCAGGGCATGGCCCTCCATAAATGCGTGTCACTGTTGAGACTGTCGAGCCAAGCGGCGGGTAAAAAGATAGCATGGCTTCCAGGCTGCTCGCAAAAGCCAGCAAGAGCCAACCACCTGGGCGCCAAGACAAGCCATTGGCCCCTCCTTTGAACTTCAGACAGCCGATTTGTTGGCTGCTGAACATGGGTGAAATGCATCAAGCTCTGGAGTTGAGCGACATCCGAAGGGACTCTGCGCCGTTGCAGAGCAGGCTTCCGTTCAAATGAACCCAGAGCGGAAGGCTAGTTGGCAACAAGGTCATGGAGAAATCAAAAGGTGTTCATGTCAAGTTTCTGGAAAGCAGAAGCCGTCAGGGAGAATGTGTACTCTTGCGGATGCTGCAGGCACTGAAAGGGCATACACATCGTCCACGTGCAAGCACCACTTTCCGTGCAAACACTAAGGAAAAAAGGGTGGTGCAGAGTGGCTGTCCTGAGACTTGAAACTAGCATGTAGAATCAGCAATTGTTTTTGGACTAGATCTTGCAATTGTGTTGTCGGCTGAGCTCGGCACGCTACAGAAAAGCAGGGCAAACCGGAGCATGACCCACACCTGCACAGAGGTGCAAAGCGCAAAGCCCGAGTCTCCTTCAAAGGCAAGACGTTCAAACGACAAGGATCGAGTAATTGAGTCGAGTGATCGTCTGAGTGGACTGCAGCCCCATGCTTCTCCATGAGCTGCCAGCATTGGAAATGGAAATGAACGTCTTGCGAAGGTCCAGGAGCCAAAGACGAGCTTTGCTGGATGTGTCAATGCCCAACAAGGCCCGGCAATATTATCCATGTTCTTGTTTCATCTGCAGCTTGCAGTCTGCGTCTTCATACTCTATGATTCTAAGCGCTTCCAGCCAGACAGCGAGCAATGCATTTGCACGCCGAGCACCCCTTCAAGTGACCAGCCCGCTTCCCCAAGCGGCCAAAGGGCACATTTCACTCCGCTTCAGTCTCCCGCCGGGCTCGCCTGGCCTTGGAGATCTTCAGATCTCCCGCTGGGCTCGCTGCGCACGAGAGGAAGGAAGCGAGGACGCCGCCCGGCGCTCTTCCATGAGGAGCTTCGCCTCCTCCAATTCCTTCCTGGCAAGTTGGGCAGGAAGTTGCCAAGTTGCCAAGTTGAGAAACGCTCAATCCCACTTTGACACTTTTTGTACATTTTGCTAAGGAGCTTTGTTAAGGAGCCTTGTAAGGAGCTTTATAACTTATAAGATAAGGCATTGGCGTCTTGTCACCGAACTCACGTCTAGCAATCCTTGCGTTGGGTTTGGCCTTGGGTTGTGCGGGAAAACATCACACTGAAGTGCCAAGCGACACGACTTGCCCAAGCCAAACATGCCGGGCATGCTCTGCCACATCTGCTTTCTTCTGACTGGCAGGGAAAGCAGTGGACAAATCGACACGACACGACCGAGCTTCACGAGCCCGGCCTGATGAGGTACTGCAGAACAACGATTCCCAGGACCAGCGTGGGGAGCAGCGGGCTCTGAGCGCGGAGGCATACGGCCAATACAGCCCACAGAACTTACGCAGCCCAACTAACTCCACTTTTTTCTCAAGACTGGGCCCTCAGCCCTGAAGTCCCAGTTCTGTTCTGGCACCTAGGCGCTAGCAAGACGTCAAAAGAAAACATGTCTCGCAAAACGGTTCAACCCGATGCCTTCCAAGGCACGAAAGTGTTCCAAAGCTGCTGGCTCTCTTTGGCCTTCTCTGCTGCGGACTTCTCTGCAGGGCTGCAAAACCGCCTGGCCAATCGGGAGGGCCTTGGCAGCTGGAGCCTTGCGCGCAAACAGCCAGACAAGGCCCAAACAGCGGGCATGGCTCTGGCAAAACCGCCTGGCAATCGTTGGCCAGGCTAGGCCGCGCATGGTGCGAGCAAGGAGGCTGCAGCTAGGGCGAAAAAAGTGTTCATGCAAGAGTTGGGGCCTGTGATTTGGCGCGCTGGAAAAACTGGCGGCTGACTCAACCCTATGTTTTGCTTCACTTTGAGCTAAGCGCTGGCGCGCAAAAGTCCGTTGATTGAAAGCTCACAAACTGAAATGGCAAGAATGCCAGCCGGCATATCATAATCCAGCATGTGCAACAAAATGTGTTGCTCATTTCCATCCGTCGCGATTGGCTTTGAACGGACCCTTCCTTTTCGATGCCAGATGAATCCAGAGAGAAGGAAGGTGATATCCCCAACAGCACCCCGCCCGCCCTCGTGAAACCCTCTTCGGAACCGTTTGCGTCGCCGGAACGCTCGTGTAACCCTCACGGAGCCACCATGAACCGCCCCGTCCGGAACACTCGATCGGGAAACCCGGAACTCTCCTGGAACCCTTCGCGGAACCCTGCAGAACCTTCCCTCGGAGCGACCCCCGGACCACCGCAGAGCCTATCTGGGCTGCGACCCCGTCGCTTTCAGCTGAACATGCCGCGCACGTAAGACACAAAGCGCGAATTTCTAGGCCAAGCGCGACATTTTGAAGCTCCGGGAGGCGAGCTGAGCTTTCGGAACATGTTGGACATTGCCGGACATTGCGAAGGCAGCCGGGCTGTTCTGAGATGTTCGGCGTAGGCCACAGCTCGGCATTGCCAGCCTTAGTCAGCCTCCTTTCCGTGTCAGGGCAGCTTGGGCAAAGCCCACCAGTTGGAGAAAAAGTTCTTCCAGTGGGAATGCAAAATCAACCGGAACGAGAAGGACCGCACTACCTGATGGAGCCAAGATCGCAGCACTACTCAACAATACTCAACAAGACCGAAGGAGCCTTACAACAACATCGCTCATCTTCAACTCCGCGCTGACACAGACACCAACTACGTCGAGATCAGAGCAGTTTTCCTGGACTACTGCAAGACCATCTCTGCATTCTCATGGTCAGCAGTTGGAAGCAACTACGGAGGACACGCGCCCATGGACGAAGGCAAATTTGGAGGAAAGGAAACAACTACAAAGGCACAGGACAAGAGAAAGGAAACTGCAAAGGAAAGGGTCAAGGCAAACAAGGATGCAACAAAGGAAATGGCAAAGGCTACAGCAGCTTTAAGAGCTATGGCAGCTGCATCAAAGGAAAAACAGAAAAGGAAGGCTACAGTTCAACGGCATGCCACAGATGTAGGCCACTGGGCCCAGATCTGGAAGGTGCAAGTACCACAAGGATCGGCCGACGGCATCGAGAATGCCGAGAACGAAGAGCAGAACTGCGGTGGCCTCCAAGCAAGGCGTGGACTTGACAACGGCAAAAGCCACAAACTCGCCAGGCGACCCGAAGCCCAAAAAGCGCCCGGCAGGCAAAGGCCCCCTGTCGGGCTCATTTGTCGGAGTGGAGCTTCCCAACCCCATACCTTTCACTACGGTACAAGGAAAATCCAACAATTCGGGCCACATCGCATTTTGCAGTGGGAGCTACTGGTCGAGAACTCTGGCTTGCCCGAAAGTGGTCTTCTCCTTCGACCAATAGCAAAGCTTAGGTTCACAGCAGCAAAGCAAGTATCCATTCAAACAGCAAGCAACAAAAACCGAGGAACGAGACCAGCCAAAAGCTCCAGGTTGCTTGGTGATTCATCCGCCGACTACCAGGCCAAACCATGAACAGGCAAACCGCAGCGACGCATCTCCAGCTTCTATGCACCTTCATGAGATGCAACTCCCCTCAAACAGCTGAAATTCCGTGCAACCCTGACAGCACTTTTGCACCGTTCGGCTGCAGCGCAGGCGCCCTCACCAATGGTCGCTCTTCTCATCCTCTTCATCAGAAGAGTCCAACCTGACTGCCGTAGGAAGCGCCTTCGCCGTCTGAGTGCTCTGAGAACCGTGCCCGATACGATCCAAGTCGCCCAAATCAGGCAGATCTGACTTCCACCTCGACGCAGGGCTTGGAATGACCTCCATGGCTTCCCCCTCAGGGCGCTGCCGTCGACGCCCAGGAGGGCTGGCTTTGATGGCCTGCCGCAAGCGTCGTGCCACACGTGGCATGGGATGAGCTGCTTGGACATTTTTGACTCATGCAGTGGCGCCGCGCTCGCTACAACTCTGGACAAGTCCGGCTTCTCGACCAATTGGCCGGGCCCAAACTGTCACTAGCTACGTCTTCAGCAGGCTGCCTCACTGGCCAAGTTCGTTGTACCAGTGCTATACAGCTGTTGCAGGGTCATCTCCGTCAGCTGAAGCCAAGACCGAACGGCCGAAAGGCCGATCCGGACAGCCTGCCGATCTCAGTTCTTCAGCGCCTGCGCGTTGGTGGCCACCACAATCATCTCCGACCTGCGGCTCGTCAGAGTTCCCACCCTTAAGCCCAACCTGCCCCCCGCATTTCGGTGATAGACGGGTAGTCGAAGACCTGCCAAACGTGGCTTCGTTGCAACGTCACAAGAATTTCTTCTGAGATCCGGACAAGTGTCGCAGGTAGCCTAATGCCCGGCAGGTCCTGGCAGCTAAACGTGGAGGAGTTTAGCAAAAGGGAATGAAGTTTCAGCTCACTTTCTGGCCGAAACAGTCAAACGCATTCCTGTAATTGAGCAAAGTTCATGTTCAGATGGATGAGGTACTGGAGTCAGATTCTTGGCACATAGGGGAGCCCTCCAGCTCAAGTGTGGCAAAGCACAGCATCCCATTGTTCCGCCCATCGGTGCTCTGGTGCTCTGGGACGTGTTGAGTTCGCCCCAGGTACAACTGCAACCCTTTTCAAAACAGCGTGCCTTGCTCAACTGGTCTCGCATCATTACTGCCGCCTGACTGGTCATTCCAGCCTGCGCGCACAGCAAACGCTGAAACTCTTGAGCAATCTCGGCACAAGCAAAGCAAGTCACCTGTGCAATAGAGAGCTCTCTGAGTGCCGATATTGCAATATCGTGCCTCCATGAGTGGCGTTTCGAGGTGGATCTCATCATTCTCTGTTCCCGTGACGGCCGCGGCCACTTCGCGAACCTCGCGCTGCACGATGCAGTCTCTCGGGTCGGTGCATCGCAGACGTCACATGCATGCGCCTTGGCCATGACCAGCTCCGGCGTCACGCGCGCCATGTCCAGCGCAGGCCTTGGGAACCAACTCACTCAGACAGAAGTCTTCTCAACCACTCAACCACTCAACCACTCCACCACTCCCTTCTCCTTCCTGTCCTCTCTCTTTCGCTCACCTCCCTCTCCTCTCCCCTCTTTTCTCTCCTGACTCTCCTGACTTTGGACTTCCGGACTGGACCCGTCTCCCGGGCGGCCGGGCCCGGACGGGAGGCTGGGCCTCACCGCAGTGGCCGCGGCCTGCGCCGCGAAGCGCGCTGGAAAGGCGGCACAGACGCAAGGGTCACTTGACGGCCTCTGGCACCACTTCGGCTGCCTGCTGCCACCTCGAACGAGCACTCCCAGCTGACAATTCTCATATCTTGACTCATATTGACGGCCAAACCGGCTTATTCTGGCTGGCATGGGGATGCTAGCAACTCCGTGTGCCAAGGCCCGCGCACAGGAATGCCCGGCGCCACCTCCGGCTTGGCATCTGGTGCTGGCTGAGGCCTGAGAGTTGAATTTGGCCACAAAGGTCGCCTCTCGAGGGGCTCTCTTGTCTTCGTGCCTAGCCGTCGGCGCCCGCAGCTGCTTCAGCATCTGAGCGCATGCGCAACATGCTCAACATGACCAACATGCGCAACATGCGCGACATGCGCGACATGCAGCTGCAAAATATGAACCATCCTCAAGCCCCACCTCTTGCGCCCGCTGCTCGCCTTCCTCGTCCTGCGCAAACGCCAGGCACTCCCCGCTGCCCCATGCGACATTGCGACATTGCGACGAGGGGCGCTGCAGTGCTGGTAGAGCAGCAGCCCCTCCTCTAGGGCCTGGCAAAAGCGAGGCAAAAGCCGTTGCGTCTTTCGTGAGGGAAAAACTACCAGTCCCTCAAGGCAGACACTCTCTCCGCCTCTACCGCCTCCGGGAGGCGCTTGAGGAACTCAGAGAATCAGGTCCCATCAGAAAGATGTGCAAAAGCCGGCAGCTGAGTGGCATCCGGTCTGAGTGGCCGACTCTCAAATTGTCAGATGCTAGCATGAGCCCATTGGCCTCAGGGCACTGTTCCAAGCATCCAGTCTGGAAATAGAAAGCCAGGTGTCACCCAAAATCACATTATGTGTGGTGTCTGGATGCAATGCCACTTCTTTCCCTGACCCTCTGTGCAATGTTATTGCAATGGCGTTTCCGTCAAAGTGAACGGGGTTAGGCTAACCGGCCCAAATTTGGCGCAGCTCTACGGTGACTTGCGGCCCGTGCGGCCAAGCTAGGTTTGGAGCCCCAAAACACGACTTCCGAATCCAAACCTGCATCTGACAATCCGTTGAATGCCCCCATATCCAATGCGAATCTTTCGGCTAAGCAACAACGTCGCTCACTTTCTAGCTAAGCTGTCTTTCACGAAGGTACACAAACAGCGCCAAGTACTTCCCCTCTATTCCCTGACAAAAATCTGCTCCAAGGCGCCTAGACGGCCGTTTCCTTCCTACATTCCGAAGGGGCACCTAATCCCAAGATTGCACTTCAATCACGAAGCCATGGAAGTAGGATCTGGAATCCCAAATCCTCGAACATCGACTGCACATGCATCCCAAACCCTAAGCCCTGGACATGCAATTAAACAAATATTCCCTCCATGTGCTCAACCATGCCAGGTTGCAATAGCTAGGCATGCATATCCCGAGCACGAGCAGGGTGGTTGCATGCACCAAGCCCCTACAACCTCACCAGCCTCATGCAATGCCTTCCAAGCGACATGAGAATCCCTCCAGCTTGAGCTTACGAGTTCGAGGGCAATGCAGATCTTTCGGCCGGCCAAGCGTGCCACTCGCCTCGAGCTGATAGTCCCCCAACTCCCGGAAGCGCAGGACCTGAGGGCTGTGCACGCACCTCTGTCACCCTAAATGGAGAATTCGGAAGGCTCACATTCCAAATGAAGCTCAGGGAAGCTTGCACGAATTAAAAAGAATTTTGACCAAGGGTGAAAAGATGTGAGAGAAAAGCTTGAAAGCTGGGCATTGGACAGCCTCATCCAGGCAGGTCAGTGCCGCCTCGAAGCGCCCCTGGACGGTCAACGCCTGCAAAGCTTTGATGCCATGCAGTTGGGCTGCCAAACGTAGATTCAAAGTCAATTTAAATAAAAGAGGGCAAACTGAACATGCCACACCCAGCATTGCACGGTTCACACCACACAACAAAAGAATGCCCGACATCTCTAACATGAATTCTGTTAATAATAAAGGCTTCTACAGATAGAGAATTAATTGGAAGAAGATACAAATAGATGAATAGGTGAAAGATATTAAAGAGACAAATAATACAAGCCTTTCTATCTTCAACATCACAAACTCAACCAGAATAAACTGTGTAACCCGTCCCGGAGATAACAAGAAGACCATATTATTTCCTTCACTGGTGACTCCGGACGAACTCTGTGGAGTACAACTTTTGAAAACTCAAGAACTAATAAATCTGGAGATATGTCCAGCGTCAACAGGCCAGTCCTTAGGATACAGAAATGCTATGACAAAGATAAGAAAGTAAAAAATGTCCAAATACAAAGATAATTGATAAGAAAGAAAAGTTATTGCAGCTATTACATGTAAAGAATAATTTTAGATGGAACGATTATTTGCCCGGTTTCTCGCCGCTGTTTGACGTATGTCCTCCCCATCAACGCGACGCTGTGGCTTCCCGTGCCTTGTCGGGCGCTTCCTTCGTGTCGCGTTTCAGGAGACCCCTCATCTGCATCGTACCCCCAGCATCCCCAATAAACTACAACATGTCATCATGTCATGGCATCCCTAGCAAGTCCCCTCAATCCCAACCACCCCATCCTTGTCAACATCCTCGGCATCTCCCCAAATCCATTTTCACTTCCTCTGATCCGCTGGATCTAATATCAAAGCGACCCATCCGCCTGCCTGGGCCTTGGCGCACAGAAGCTGGCCATGCAGCTCCGGCGCCCGCATCAAGGAGGCGATGCGGGTCATCTTCAGCCCGGCCTCACGAGGCCCGGAGGCCCGGAGGCCCCGGAGGCCCGGAGTGACACGGACACGAGGCTCGGCTCTACTCCGTGCCTCTGCGGCTTTCAGCGACTTCTCCAGCGCCTGGCGCTCGGAAAAGATCTCGGTGTAAAAAGCTGGCGAGCTGAAAATGAGCCGCCGGCCACGCGGGCTTCTCGCGGAGCGGGCTCGTTCGACTTTGCTCTCGCACCTCAGTTGGCAGCTTGCCCTTGGTGGCTCGTTGCGGCCACTCAACGCCACATTTCGGGGCAGGCCACCCTCCTGCGCGGCGAGGCGTACAGCATTCTCCGCGGCCAGGTAGCAGCAGGCGATCTGGCAGGCCAAACTGCCGAAGCAGACCGGTGATTGGACTGATTGTGGTGATTGCAGTGTTTGCGCATGTGAGATGCCTCCTCCTCCATATCCTCGAGATCTCGGAACAGAGCCCGGGCCTAAGGCAACAACCGGCTCAAGCACATGGATCAACAAAGGGTCAGCCCGCCTGCCTTCTCGGCCTGTGCCATGGCTGCCTGCGTCAAGACTCCCTTGCTTTGCTTTGTGCCCTGTGTTGAGTATCGCTGCATCTCTCCTCTCCTTGCACTTTGCACCCAGCGCCTTGTGCTCCGCCTTCTTCCACAGCACCTCGCTGCACAACTTCACGGCCGCCGCTTCCTCCCTTCGTCGCCGGCCCTGCGGTGTGCCGAGGCAGCCGAACCGAGCGTTCGACCTCCGACGTCTTTTCCGATCGCAGCAAAGCGGGTGAGCTCCGTCCTTGCGGCACGCATCTGCGGCTCTGAGGGCGAGGTCCAGCGCGCTGTCCAGATCTTGCTGAAGCCTAAGCCACAAACTTCAGCCGGAGGCCGACTTCAGATTGGCCGTCTAAGACTCTACGGCTGTGACGACTGCCAGCTCTGAGGAAGCCGCTGCAGCTGCGCGCACAGCAGCGAGGCCTTTGCCAGGCCCCCAGCCTGGAGCGGCACCCGTGCTAAATTTCTACATGGATCTCTAATTTCTACATGAATGATTTAAACGCTTAAGCTGCTTACCGCAAGCTGCATAAGCTACATGAGCTACATAAGTTACAGCACGTCCAACTTGAGGTTTGAGAACCGCACGTCTTGCACGGATTCGAAGTGGTCGCGGAAGTCCTCGGCATACTCCAGCGCCTCCTGCTCCTGCAACGGCATCGGGGCAAAGAGGCACTGCATCGAGCGTCGTTGAGAATCGCGCTACATGCGGAATTCCATCGCGCCTCGCCGAGGCTCAGCTTGGCGTCGCACAGGAGCTGCATGGCTTGCACCTTGACACATGAAACAACTCAGAATGCACAAGGAATGCGCAAGGCCTTGTCATCATTGGGCCCCGTGATCTTCTGCAATATCCTACCACAACTGCAGCTCGCATCTTCGTGCATCTTGCAGCTTCGCGCCCAGTTTGACAGTGCCTCCAGGCTTCCTCGCCCACGGCCACGGCCTAGCGCGCACATTAAGGCGCCGGGGCGGGCAACTTGGCGACTTGCCGGCGGCCCGGCCGGGCGGCTCGGCCGGGCCTTCTTGGCGTCACCGGCCTGAAGACGGCCCCGGCTCACTTGGATCATCAGCCCCGCTTGCGCTGCCGGCCGCCCGAGCTCCTAGGCGCACCGAGCCAGGATTCCAAGAACTCGGAAATCGGACATCGAGGTCCAGAAAAAGCCGTGGGAATGCCACATTCGTGTGCCTCGCGCAAAACTTGCTGTCCTTGCACAGGTTGATGCCGTCGACGCTGGCGGAGACGGCCTCTTGCAGGCTGCCCATCTTGAGAAGCACCTTGCCGTCGACTCGAACCGGACTAGAGCTCAACGCGTCATGTCTGACAACGACCCGCCACGCCTCCACAAGCATTTTGGTGGCATCGATCCGCGCCAACTTGTCGCTTTGCTTACCTCAACTTTCAAATGAGCTTGCTGCTAGCAGAGTGCCTGCCACGCCAAACACCCTGCTGTAAGCATGATGCCACTGCCACCTTGAAACAAGTTCAATGGCTTCGTGATGTGCAGGTTGGATTGGCACTATGGTTGAAACCAGGTGCCAGTGAAAATGCTGATTCAAATACACAGCTTAGTTCTTGCTGACTTCAGCTCATGAGAATCCGAGCATACGGAATACACGAAACGAATGCGGAACCCTTTCTTCGCCACTTGAAAAGGGATTCGAAATGAGTCCCCTTGCAGCTTTTCGCCCTCACCCCAAACCCTAAAACATCCAAAAAATCAAAAAAAACATCCCAAAAAATCCCAAAAACATCCCAACACATCCTTTCTCCATCGCCGTGTGGCGCAGCGCGGCCTCGGCCCGGCGCTTGGCCTGGCGCACGTCCAGGTTCTGCAGCAGCCGCAGCAGCCGCTGCAGCACCCTCAGCTCCTGGACGTCGGAATCGAGGAACGAGGAAAGGGAAGGAGAAGAGAAGGAAAGAAAGGGGAAGGAAAGTGAAGATGCAGAAGGAAACTAAAGTCCAACGGGAAACCAGAAAGATGCGGAGAGTGAAGTACAATCAACGGGATCAAGGGGATCAAGGGGATCAACGGGGATCAACGGGGATCAACGGGATCAACGTCTTGCTTGTCTCGCACGTCTTGCCCGCTCCTGCGGCGACTCCAGCTGCTCGTAAATCTCCAGCGAATCCTCCAAGTCGGAAACGGCTCTCGAGTGATCGCCCAGCTTGACGTTCCACTCCTGAGGAAGCAGTGACGTTTCTGTCAGCCTCACGCCAAAGCATCTCTGCAGCCCAAAGTTCGGCCATTCGGCACAAGGTATCGGCTTCCATTGCCCTGTCCTGCGAATCAGTCAAAACAAATGAGAAGGTTTGACCCTGCTTTCTGCCTCAAGCATACCCGCCTGCACATCCAGGCAAAGATCCAGAGCTTCGTCTGCTACTTGCATAGCATCATCTGGAGACGTCAGCCAGCCTTCACCATCGATCATGGCCACGAGGCACCTGGCCTGCAATCCGCGATGCTAAGGCGCTGAGACAGAGTGACACTTTGAGTCATGGCGCCCTGGCACTCTTTGCTTTCTTTGCTCCTTTTGCTCAAGTCTTTGGCTTTGCTCTTTGAAGGGCAAACTTCTCCTTCCTTTTTCCCGAGCGGTTCGAGAGCCCCGCCTCCAACCTCGGGTCCTTCAGCTCTTTGGCCAGCTCGCGCGCCTGCTGAAAAGCAACGCACTCGAAGCTCGAAGTGGGAGGCGCACGTCCCGACGTCCCGTCCTCTCTGGCATGCTGAAGCCCCAGCTCCAAATCCGCGGTAAAGCTGTCTTCGCCCCTGCCACGTCCGCATCTTTCCGCACACGCGGAGTTTTGCGCTCAGGTATGCGCTCAGGCTCAAGCACAGCATAAGCACGGCATACAACATGCTCACGCCTATCCATTCTCAAGGCTGCCAGGGCAAGGAGAGCTCTTGCCTGCGGTGGAAGCACTAGGATCTTTCTCACCGTGCGTGACAGCCGGACCCTTGCCTTCATGTAGCCACTGGAGCTTCTTCTAACCTGCTCCGCTGCCCTGATGGCATCCTCCTGGCAGAAAAAATCCGATCCGCTCGTGGCGGATTCGGACACATCGATGCCTTGGTCCTGTCGTCGCCGCCAACGGCTGCCTGGAGCAACTCAGGCAGGACGCAACACCTCAAATCGAGAACTCGAAGCCTGCCTCAGCCCTGGAAAGCAGCAACTCGTGGTCGGCTCCCTTGAAATTGTTTCGCTCCTGGCCAGCAAGGCAATCGAGCTTTCCATCAGGGATAACTTTCGAATATCTTGCCTACTTCGAAAAACCAAATTTTCCAGCAGAGCAGATTCTAATACACACCGACAGAGCGCTTCACCCGAATCGACCTGCCAAACACGAGGAACTCCACCTCCCTCCGCTTTCCCAACCCAAACAGCCTGTGCCATCGCAGCTTCCGCGTCATTCGACATGTTCACTCCACTGCTCGGAATGGTGTTGATGTTTGTTTTGGATCACGGCAAAACCATGAACAGACTGTAGCAATTGACTCCAAATCGCTCAAGGCTACGTGCTTGGGCCAATCGCACGGGCTTGCGAAAGCAGGCTCAAAGTCTTTCTCGACTTCGATTTCATGCAGCTGAGTGCCTCCAGCGCATAGTACCTAGGAGTTGAATGACGCCGTCCGTCGAGCTCAAACAACTTCTGCGTGTTGCCTTTCACCGCTTTCACCGCTTTCCCCTTTGCATCCCTTGTCAAGTTCAGCTGCCCATATCTCTTGCATCCTGCTGAAGCCTGGGGCAGTGACGCCGAATCTCGAACATGCTCATCCTCATCCTCCATCCTGCCATGCAGCCAACGGTGCGCCCGAGACGCATGAAACAATGCTCGAGTGCATCGAATGAGATGTCCTCTCTTCCACCTTCTTGACGATATCCTAGAATCAAAGACTTCAACGAATAGATCCATGCACACCTGGCCTCCATGTCTTGCGTGGCAACCTTCTCCAGCAGCTGGACACATGCCTCAAGTCGCTCGCGCAAACGGAGCCATGTGAGCTGCCAAGCATGGCATTGGCTGCTGTTTTTAGTGGGACGGTCGGACCTGATCTTTTTTCGCCGGGGTCGCCGTCATTTCGCCACAGCGAGAGCTCGGGCATCTCGTGGGGCGGGATGATGGGCACGGGGCACGGCCGGCATCGCTCGCGCGTGGGGCTCTGAGCACGGCATCAGCTGATCGGCAGGTGATCAATGCAGCGCATCGCGTCGTAGATGTCGTTGGTCCAAGTGGTCCAGGGCGGCCTCTTCATCAACAATGCGAAGAACCTGGGAGCCCAGTCACTAACTCAAGCCAGGCAAGTGTTGGCAACATGGCAGCTTGATGGTTCGATCTCAACGTGCTGCCCAGGAGGCCACTCGACAACTTTGGACAAATGCTTCATGGCTCTTTCCTGATCAAAAGCACGCAAACGGAATACACGGAAATGCGATGCTCTCGAAAGACGCGGCAAGCATGTCGAGGCTCATCATCCAAGGAGTTGGCCGAGAAGAAGTTTTCCTGCGCCGAAAGCGAACGTGGTTCGAAATGCGTACAACTGGAAGCGCAAATGCCACGCCTGGCCTGGACAATTTGACGAATCAGCTCCTTGGCCTTCTCATCGGTCGGGGCACGCCTAGGCAGGAAGCCTCCCTCCCTCCCTCTCTCCCTCTGGCCCCGCGCCTGACTTTGCTGATGAGCTCTGTGACGAAGGGCATGCCGCGGCCTAGACGGACCGAACTGGCGGGAAAGTCCGAACGTCCGAATGGTGAAGGATTTGCAAACTCCAATGCCTTTGCCGCAAATGAGCTGCTGCACCACCACAGGCAGCAGCAAGGAAAGGTCCACATCCAAGGCCGGCTTGGCCAGCTCCTTCCGAACGCGTCTTTGGGACCATCACGCGAAGTACAAAGCCAAAGCCCAGGCCTCCCTGTCTGATCCTTGAATGTAGGTGGAGGGGAACCTCGGACTGCGTTGGCACTCTTGATCGATCGGTTTCCGGAGACGAAACGACGCACGCACCCAACAAAGAAAAGCAAGACAGAAAGCGCGAAGACACCGGAGCGAAGGTTTACTGCGCCAACATCACCGTGGCAGCCTGGAGGCTGAATCGACCCCTTGCTGTTGCCGTCGATGTCAATGAGGCGACATTTCCTGCAATCTCGAGAGATGAGGACGTTGTTCATGTGATTGAAGTCAAAAGCCTGCCAGAGAAGCAGGAGGTGACAAAGGACGACATTGCCAGAAACCGCAGAAGTCCCTCTCTCATGGCCCAAGCCGACTACGTCCTATGCCACAAGGGTGATGTTTGAATTGAATTGGTGGCCTGCACGCCCATGAGGGTGAGATCCCGGAATCCGTTCAGCAAGCTGACCTTGGAGTCGGTCCCTTGCGGATATTAGTTAGAGCCCGTGCAAGCCTTTCACACTTGAAACAAAGCTCCCCGTGGTAAAATGTGTTTTGCCGAAACCCTAAAATCCACAATGACAAAATGGAGTTGTGCCAATTCTGAACCAATACCAAACCCGTGTTTTTTTTTATCTGTTTTTTCCCGCCGTATTGCAGGGACTCTACAGAACCAATATTACAATACAATAAGCAAAAGACAGCTCAAAGCCCGTCTGGGTAGTCTGTCATGTTCACTGCACAATGGCATCATACATTGTCTGCGTGGCCTGCATTGTCTATTCGCTGCATTGCCTTGATAACTGTAATTCCTACTTGCCTGCGTTGAGTAGTGGGCGATGGATCGCATTGCTGTTTAAGTGTTCGGATCGTGCCCTGCGTTGCCTGACACTGCAGTGACCGGCCCAAATTTGATCCCCGTCAGTTTTGACCAGTTTCTGTGACCGAACCCGAAGGTCTTGCAAAGGCCTGGATCTGCCAAAACCTCGCTTCAAAGCTCAGCTGCAAATTTAATTGACCCTGAGCAACTTGCGCTGAACCCAAAACTCTAAATTTCAAACTGCGGCCTTAACAAAGCCTAGGTTAAACCCGATACTAACCCCGGCGCAAACCACAACTAAACCCGCCCTAAACCAACCGTGAGCCTGCCTCGCCAACCCCAAGCGAACTGAGCAACCCCATACCAAAACTAAAACCACCCCACCCTAAACCAAGCTGGTTGAAAACCTCTGTTTCAGAGTTGGTGTTTTAGTTTAAGGTGGGTTTAGGGCGCTGCTCTTTTGCGCGTTTTGAGGGTTGCAGTTGTCCCGTAGGTACCCAGGCTCCAACCAATGCACAAAAAACATCTTGACAAGCCCAAGCAAAACCAAAACACACCAGCGAAAACAACAACCTCGAAAGCACCAAAGAAAAATGTTGGGAAACATTTTGGAAAGCAACTCATGTTAAAAGAGTCCTGGGAACAGCTGTGCGGCTTTTGCGGCTTCTTAATTTATTACGGTTTGTTTTTGTCTCAAGAAGGGTTTTTCTTGTTCTCAAGGTTTCTGTTTCTGTGCTTTATCAAGCTTAGTGTGTTGTTCAGCTTTTCCGTTGAAGGCGCGGGCAACTAGAAGACAATAGCGCGTTTTGATTGAACAGTTAACTTCAACCCGAGCTGCGTTCTAAGCAAAACCCACCTGTAAATGAATTCCGGTCCCAGGTTCTTCTACTTAATTCCCATTGACCGTCTGCCTAGTAGAAGAATTTTAAGCAGTAACCTGGACAAACAACAAGCTTGCGTTTCCTTTGTAGCTTCTATGGAATTTCTAGCCATGTTCTTAAAACCGACTAACTGGACAGCAACCCCTATACCAAAATTGTGCTAGGGACCACATACATACATACATACATACACACATACACACATACATACATACATACATACATACATACATACATACATACATACATAAATACATACATTGCGCGCTCTTTCGGCACATTGCAAGCAGTTGCGCGCTAGAGAGAATGCAACAGCTGGCGAGTATGGACGCAAATGCTTGCCGAAAACTCAATTTCTGAAGCAACGCCTATCCACCGAAAGTTTCCAAGCTGAACATGGATTGAACACATGCCAAACTTCGCAAGATCCGCCCCAGACACCCTGCGGGGATAAGGTTCGAAACTCTCCTTGACACGCGTGGAACGTTCCCCTTTGTACCCCTCCAGCCTGCGCGGACTGGTTCTCCACGAAGGGCATCATCGTCCGTGAGCTGCCAATACCTCTTCAGGGTCTCCTCGCGCCTTTCTCATGGTGTCTGCCGTTCCGCTTGCAAAGTGTGCCAGGCCGTGATAAAGACAATCGTTGTCTTTGGGCATGGCCAAGACATTCGCGAGCATGCTCCTGCAAAAGGCCGGTGGTGACAATAGGGTTCGAGTTTTGGGTCTGACACAAAAAGGTTCAACTTTCATTGAACGAGTCCTTCGTACGCTCGGTTTGCATCGCTTTGGGCTGTGGGACGTCTGGGACGCACGCGCGAGCCATGTCCCGTCTGTCCGAGCAAGGCCTTCACCAGGCTGCGCGCCGCGCCGGCTTCATCACCGCCAAAGCCCTCCCGTGCCTTGGAAAGCGCCAGGAGTTTGCCCCTCCTTTGCGAACTTCCCCCAACTCCAACTTCCTTCCTTCCCCAATTCCGGCTCAAAGTCTCCGCTTGCCGCGGGGCCGGGGGCAGCGCTCTCGGCCTCCCAAAGCGCTCACCGCCGATTGCCGCCTCGGCCTGGAGCGAGTCGAATTGACTTCCCCAGCTCCCACATCTCCCGTCCGGTCGCCCGAACCCGCAAGCCTCTAGGAGGAGCTGGCAAGGCTCCGAAGCCTGGCAACGACACTCTGCCAGCGATTGCCATCAACTGAGGAGCCTTAGGCTTGTACCTCTCGCAGACGCACAACTATGCAACGCAACAGACACAACATCCTTGCCAAAAGGTTGGGCGCTGGACGGGCAAAAAACTGGACCTCGTGTCCAAATCACGTGGGAATAGTCACGCACCACATGGCCACCGCGCAGAGCTGCCGCGAGCTTCGTTACGAGGTGTTCGGACTGCCAGTAGAAGTCGTCCGTGGCGAACTTCCGACACCGCGCTCCAACAGCCGTCACTGTCGAGGCGCGTCGTCGCACGGCCTAACGAAATCCCCATTCACGAACTGGCAGCTTTCCAGTGGGCACATGAAGCCCTGTTGAGAAGATGCTCATATCTAGGGTCCTTACACGCACCAGCCGTTACTGCTCCTCTTCAAGGGTCCTTTGCCTCAGCTGGCATCCTGGTGTTCGAGCACTTTGCCCCGCCTGGCTGGGGCTACTCTGCGGTTTCACGCTTTCGCCAGCGCTGCCATTTCTTGTGCGTTGGCAACATTCAGCCGTGGCATTTTCTGCCGCGCCGCTCGGAAGCGTGAAACGGCGCTACCGGAAACCTGGGAGGAAAATACAATCTCCTGGCCACGTAGCTTCTTGTCTGACAACGAAGTTGTCCATGTCTGCGGGCTCGGCTGTCGAATCTATCTCCTCTGCCCTGGGCGTGTCGTTGGGCGCAGCGAGCGTAAGCCTCGCCGCCCGCACGACGCGCGACAGGGCGCCAGACTGCAGTCTCACAAACAATCGCGACGCATGCTGTCATGCGAAAGTCCTTCGACCTTCCAAGAGCTTTGCACCCATCTTGATGCTTGCAGCCAGACACGGGCATGTGCTTCACTGTTCTAACTGGACTCTTCCATTTAACTTGGGCGGTCGCCTGCGCCCATGACTGTCACATGCGCTCACTTCCCTGCAGGTCTGCGTGGCAGCGTGCTGTGTTGCTCGCATGTTGTTGACTGCAGCCGCAGACCCGGCCGCAGCTTCTTGCAGTCGAACCACCTTCGAACAGCCTTTCTCTCGACCTCCTTCGCCATGTCCGCGTTTGTGCTCCCGCAAAAGAAGGCCGCCGGAAACAAGCCCGGCTACCAGGGAGGGCGCGGATTCAAAGTCGGCAACAAGCTCTACCCGAACATGATCCTCCATGTCTCGCAGGAAGCGCTGTGCGCCTACCCCGGCAAGGAAACCATCAAGAACGGCGTCAGCTCCGCCATGTGGGAGTGCTTGAAGCGGCCTCAGATGACGCTGAGCGCGGAGTCCTGGGCCACCGGGGTGTCGTACCAGACCTCGGAGCTTGTGAATCGCCCCGGCGTGGGGCTGTCCGAGCTTGGGGGCGCCCTCCTCAACCTCAACGCGGTGATCCGGGACGGGCTTCAGCAGGAGATTCTCCACCCCAAATTCGCAGCAGAGTGGGAAAGGCTGTGGATCGACCTCAAGCTCCAGGAGGCGGCGGAAACGCTGAACTCCAACGACTACCCGAACCTGGAGCGGAGCAGCGCCAAGCTGCGGGAGGCCGTGGAGGCTATGTTCCGCCTGTCGAACAATGTGCGGGAGACCTGGCACAAGTTCGCGCGCTGCCTGGGCGTGGGGTCCGCTCTCTACGTCGATTTCGCTTGGGTGCTAACGATGGCCTCGCTCACCATCCCGGGGACGTTCGCAGACAAACTGAAAGACGTTCCGGTCCAGTCCGCGAACGAGAAGGCGCAGCTGCTGGCGGATCCCAACCGTGGCAAGAAGTACCTCGACTTCTTGATTGCCGAAGTTCACGCCCGCCACGGCATGGTCCTGCAGGCGGCGGCGCCCTCGGTCAGAAAAGTTACCACAGGGATAATTCTGCCTTATGGCAGTAAGCGATCATGCGTGCTCCCCACCCAAGACCCAAAGCCCATATCCAGCCAAGGGAGCAGGCCTGCCGAACGAATCAAATCCGTCACGGCCACCGCGGCTCGCAACGCCGCGACGCCGCATGCCTGAGCACGGCCAAAAGGTCATGCAAGGCAGCGATCGCACGTGAGACTCATGGATGCATGCGACCGCCCAAGGACAAGCGGAGTGGGCAGCAAAAGCAGCAAAGAGTTTCGCGTGAAAGCATGTGCAACTATTTGAAACTGCAAAATGGCGCCCTTTCGCGCGTCGTGTGGGCGGCGAGGCTTACGCTCGCGGCGCCCAACTACATGCTCAGGGCCCCCAGTGAAATGGATTCACGCCTCACTCCTGCGCCGCTTGGCCGCCTTGGAGACCTCTGGCTTGGGCTCCGCAGCCGCGCGCGGCTTCTTGCTCTTGGCGGGCCTTTCCTCATGGATCTCCGTGTCCGCATCCGGAGGCTGCGAGTCTTCCTGCTCTTGGCGGGCCTTTCTTCAAGGAACTCCGTCTCTGCATCCACGTGGTGGCTCTGGCTCTCTTCCAGCGGCTCGCTCTTCATCGCTCGCAGGGCGGCCTTGAAAGCTTTGCGGATGACCTTCGCCTCTTCCTTGAAGGCAGGATCGGCGAGCTTGGTTGCTGCATCTGGGTCTGTAGCGCCAAGGGCGTTGATCCCCGTGGTGAAATCACTGACCTTGGCCTCGAAGGCTTCTTGGGCGGCTGTCAGTTTCGCCGCGGAGCAACGCTTGGGCACCTTGGTCGTGAGGATCTCGGCTCGCAGGGTGCCGAGCGTCAAGTCTGCAGTGTCCTCCGGCTCCTCTGCCTCGTCTGCGCTCGGGCTCCAGGTCAAGGGCTGGAACTGCACCGGCGCCGTGACCTGCCCTTGTGTCAGAGCAGCGAGTCCCGGTAATTTGCCTGACCCGTCCAACCTGCACTGTCAGTTCTCACAAGTACCGCTGGCTTCGAGGACGCGCCCGCACACACCGTTCACCACGCCGGCCTCCTTGTCCAGATTCGCGGTGACCATGAGTCGCTGAGCAAAGATGCTGCGTGGCGTGTCGCGCTCCTCCAGAAGCAGATCAGCCAGAGCCCTGCGGCCACCGAAAAGTACCTCGACAGCCAGGTCGTTCAGAGTGGCGCGGAGGTTTCGCGTGACGCACGCCATGGTCGTGTCCGGCACCTCGGCAAACAGCGCCGCCACGTCCGCTGCGGTGGGTAAGCGGCCGCGCCCTCGCAGGCGTCCCTGACCCAGAAGGCGTTGCAGGGTTTCCTGGGTCAGTGGAAACCACCTAGCCCGCCTCTGCAAGCGGACGGACGCGCCCACCTCACACAAGACAAGCAAGGCGCAAGGCTTCATGCTAACACAACCTAACTGGTGATGTCCAGCAAACCTGCCACGCCGGCCCTGCTAAAAATTTCACAACTTTTGTGCGACACTTGCAGCCCTGCAAATGTTCACATCCCATCGTCATCCCACCTTGCAACATGTCATAGACATGTCATGTAACATGTCATGTATCTCTTCATGTAACACTGCTCCGCTACTCATCACTTACAAGCCCAGCACAGTTCGATCAAATTATGCAATCCCACCTCATCACATCACATACATAACATACAAAACATACATAACAAACACAACAAACATGACATACATAACATACATAACGTACATAACATACATACAATACATACAATACATACATAACATACATAACATACAATACATACAATACATACAATACATACAATACATACAATACATACAATACATACAATACATACAATACATACAATACATACAATACATACATAACACACATACATACATTACATACGTACATACATACATACATCCATACATACATACATACATACGTACGTACATACATACATACATACATACATACATACATACATACATACATACATTACATACATACATACAGACAGACATACATACATACATACATACACCCATCCATACATTACATACATACATACGTACGTACATACATACATACATACATTACATACATACATACATACATACATACATACATACATACATACATACATACATTCATACATACATACATACATACATACATACATACACACAATACATACATACAATACATACATACAATACATACATACAATACAATACAATACAATACAATACAATACAATACAATACAATACAATACAATACAATACAATACATACCATACCATTACATTACATTACATTACACTACATCACATCACATCACATCATATCACATCACATTACATT
>CAUJNA010003764.1:109535-117035 GCA_963377175.1 Effrenium voratum | reverse complement strand
TACATACATACATACATACATACATACATACATACATACATACATACATACATACATACAATGCAGACATACAGACATACAGACATACAGACATACAGACATACAGACATGCAGACACACATATATGCATACATACATACATACATACAGACATGCAGACATACAGGCATACAGACAGACATACAGACACACAGACATACACACATACAGACAGACATACAGACATACAGACATACAGACATACATACATACAGACATACATACAGTACATACATTACATACATTACATACATTACATACTTTACATACATTACATACATTACATACATTACATACATTACATACATACATACGATTTTTGGAGATGTCCCTTGGCAACGACATGCGCTTCCATGTCGCTGCGTAGCGATGTGCGGAATTCCAAGCAGATCGGTTCAATTCATGAACAAAGCTATAGTATTTTTATGTTCTAGAAGCTTCGGGCTTCTGCAAGGATTCTTTAGGGCGGGTTTAGGGTGTTTATCATTGCCTAGACTACGGCGATGATAAATGGTTGTAGTTGTAGTTTGCGGGTTTCATGGGGGGTTAGGGTTGGTTTAGGGTTGCCTTAGGGGTGGTTTAGTGCTGGTTCAGCGTGGGTCTAGGGTCGGTCAAGGGTTGGTTTAGGCTGAATTATGGCTAGTATCGGGCTTGCCTAGAATTATTTTAGGGTTCATGGTTTAGGGTGGGCTTAGTAGTTGTTTAGAGTTGGTACAAGTCACGAAAACCGTCACGACGCACCTGCGTCATCAGGGTGTTTCTAGACAAATAGGTGGGGATTAGAGCATTGCCCAACCTAAACCCTAAACCAAGCCACACTGGCCAGTTCAGAGCAGTCTGTGAGATTGTGGGGCATATGACATGCACATTAGAATTGGGATTCCTCGTGCAGCATGGGAATGTCTATTCTCTGTGAGAGCACAAACAACTCAAACAACCATGCTTTTGATAGACTCATGTTTCTAAAACACGTCGTGCCAGTGTGCTTTGTGCTCAACTTGCAAGCCAAGCGGCCAGGAGCACCTTTGCCTTGATCAAAGTAAACTTGCGCTGCATCTGTTTGATGCGGTGCTCCTCCTTGGTGCAAGTGCGGCAGTGCGCTTGGATTTCTCAGACCCCACAAGCGCGCCTCGGGGCAAAGGTCGCCTTGCGTTAGAACCTTCAGGGAATCAATGATGCCCCGTGCCGTGAGGAAATACACCAAATGGCAATGTGATTGGGCTTGTTGCCTTTGTGTAGTCATCCATGAACTGCTTCAAGGTGTAAGAGGAAAAGTCCTCTTGGTACTGTGATAGCAGGGTCACCTGCAAAGACGCAAATGTGCTCAGTCGCATTCTTGTGTGTGTGTGTGTGTTTGCGCAAGCAAGTCGCCTCAAATTTGTATTCCTCATGGTTGTTGTTGTTGGATGCCAGGGTGATGCCTGTCAAGCGTGGCAGGGCTGGCGACCTCTCCGTTCTCGCGCTCTCACCATGCTCGGCATGCTCGGCATGCTCGGCATGCTCGGCATGCTCGGCATGCTCAGCATCCCCGAGCCTAGCCCGTAGAAGTAGAGCAGCCGCCCCTGCTTGTTCAGGGCCCCGGCCATGCGGAGCCTCGAAAGTCAAAGTGCCGAGCGACTCGAGCGACTCAAGCGCTTGAGCCGCTCCTCTTGGCGACGCCAGCTTCAGACTTCTGCTCCATGAAGGCGAGCATCTTAGCGAGGCCTAGCTACGTCACATGGCCTACACGACACTCACCGAACTTCTTTCTCTCCAAGTTGCTGAACGGCCGCTTTGCCGCTGCATCCCAGCGACGGTCGAGGTTGTGCTCCGAGCTGAGCCGGCCTAACTCAAGGCCGCAGACCCGGCCACCAGACAGACAAAGTTCCGATTGTGCTGCAAAGCTGCGAAGCTTCAGATGCTTCACCGGATGTGGATCTTTTTCGACAGCCTCGAGCTCGACCCGATGCACAATGGCGTTACCGCCTGAGCAGTTCTTTGGCAAAAACCAAGCTTACATGTCGTGCTTTGCTTGGTGCGCAGACGTGATGACTTGTGAACACTTGCTGACCCTCTGCCCAGGCATGGCGCCAGGGGGCTGTTCTTCACTTTAGCTTGGTGCTGCGATGATGCTCAGGCGCTTGGAAGTGCAAAACACTGGGTGCCATGATTCTCATGATGATTCCTGGAGCGCCGTGCTGCGAACAATCTCATAGTCAGTCTCATTAGCCGCAAACGTCATGGATTTTCATGGATTTCGCATTGGACATGAACTTCTTGCGGTTGCTAAAGCATCCGAGATCTTGCTCGTGAATCGAGCAGCTCTGAGCCTTCGAAAAAAGGTGGAACTCGCTGTAGCGAGCAGCTGGCTTCACCCAGCGGTCATGATCTATTGAGTGGGCTCAAAAGCCGTGTGGCCCTTCATGCTCAAGCGGGGACGCAAAGTCCCGCTTCAAATACATGTCAACACATCTCCTAGGAAGCGCCGTGCAAAGTCCCCATTGGAGAATATCACAGTGCTGCTGCGCTGCTCTGCGCTGCTTTCGAGTCACTCGTGCAAAACATGTCTGTTGCGGCTTAGGGATACCTGTGCCTGCCAAGCAGCCCATGCCGAGGATACCGCCCTCCCCTGGGTGACTGAACTGCTGGCGCTCGTACTTGCTGGTAGAGATGTTCATGAAGTCCTCATGTTCATTGCTCGGCAAGATTTGGGCCCCTCCCAGCTGATTGCACGGGACGAACGCCGAACGCCTGTCCATCCTTTTTGTGAGCTGCAATCAAGGCACTCGCTTGCTCCGAGGGTCATCCGAGTAGCTGAAAACGATGGGCTCCGTGGAGCGGAAAGCTTCGCCTTCCATTCCGAGAGATTTTCTCGAGCCGGCCAGCGCTCCCTTTCGAGAACTTCCACGTCCGGATGGACCGGCACCGGCACCGCGCCCCGCCCCGCCTGAGGCGAAGTCCCAGGACCGCAGGTTGGTGTCCAGGAAGTTCTCGGCCAGCAGCGTGCCCGGGGCGCCCGGCCGCTCCTGGTGGCCTTCGCTCCGAAAACCGAAACCGAGGGGCGAAAAAAAACCGCCCAAACCCCTCACTCCGCCCCCGCCCAAACCGCCCCCCTCATTCGGCCCCGCCCAAACCGCCCCCCTCATTCCGGCCCCCCCTCATTCGGCCCCGGACGAAAAATGAAGGGCTCGTGCACGGAGTCCTTCAGCCTCGACTCCCAGCATGCCGGGATGTGCAGATCCACTCGCTTTGCCAAGGCGCACAGAGAAGATGCAGACCTCAAAGCGGCAGCTCGAATTCCAGCGTACCACTGTGTCAGCACCTGACCGAAGAACAAGACAAGACAGGCTGCAAGAAGTAGCAAGACATGAAGGCAGCAGTGATCGAGATATCTGCGATATGTTAGAATGTGGGCCCCCACCGACTTCGGCGTCTGTGGCGTCATGCGTGGGCTTGACGATGTCCAGGCCGAAAGTGGTCTGGAGCCGAGCGATCTGCACCTTCACCTCAACGGCCATCTCCTCGAGCACCAAATCGAACTCCGGTGGCAACCCGAACTTGGTGAAGAGCAGCCAGAACCGCCCGATCTCTTCGTGCCTCAAAACATCGCCTTTTCAAAGGAAAAACGACACCAAGCTGAGAAAACAACAAAGCGATATTCGTGCCCAGAAGCCGCTCGAAGCGCAGGTAGGCGTTGGCGCGCTCCAGGAGCACCGCCCGCACCGTGTCGATTGTGGCCACCACCTGTCACTTGGACTGGTACGAACTGGATCTCCTCTAGAGTCCTCTCATCCCCTATTCCGCCTATTCCCATCTACTCACCCGACTCGACTCGACTCGGCACTCTCGCATCGCTCCATGGACCCCGGCCGGGATGGCGGCGGCCATAGTGGCGAGCCCCGACACCAGGAGCTCCACCTCCACGTGGTGCGGCGACAAGGCCTGCTCTGCCAGCCGCCGGCGCTTCACCTCGCAACCGGATGGAAAAAAACAAAAAGAAAAAGAAAAAGAAACCAGCGGATGGGGAAGACCGTGTCCGGCCTCCGAGGGCGCAGGCAGAGCTTGCCTCACCAAACATGCAGAACATGCACACGCATGCTCAAGTCCCGAAATCAGGAGACATCACGAGCGCCTGGAGCGCTCCAGCGCCTCCAGCTCCACCAGCTGACGCTGAAAGCCCACGTTCTCCAGGATCCAAGGCCGGCAACTCGCCTCGGCCCCTCCTCTCCTGAAAACGCCCTCCTTTCTTTCAGCCCTCCTTTTGTCTTGCCCTTTCGAACATTGAAATGAGCGCATGCCGGGCTGCGCAGGTGGTGAGCACCTCCTGCAGCGGAATCCCATGCAGGATCTGCACGGCGATGGCGAGGGTCGCAGACCGGTTCTGCCCCGCCACGCAGAAGAAGAGGACATTTCCACCTGTCGCAGGTACCAACAGCGCTGCGGGCACGTGTCCTTCACTTGACCTTGCCTGATTTGCGAATGCTGTCATAGAAGTGCTTGGCAGTCTCCAAATGTTCGGACCGCTGTCCATAGCGGTCATGTAAAATCGGATAGCTGTGATTGTCCTAGGGACTCGGCAATGCCGAGTGCTCGCCAAAATATTTCCGTTGCAACATGTCTCGAGTGTCCTGACTGACGTTGGTATACTCGTAGGTGATGCCTGGGAACCCGTGCAAGAAGCTAATCGAAAGTGGTAAGGGAGCCATCAAATCCACAGGTTGGTCAGTGCGCGCAAAACATGGCAAGCTGCACCAGAGGCAAGAAACTCGCAATTTCAGGGTCACGGAAAGCAATCAGAATGTGTGCCAAGCAAACACGGGCAGATTCTGGGGAGCTCATGACAAGTGTAGAGCCCTTGGAACGAGGCCAGGCATGGAGAGGTTCTGGGATTCTGTGGTAGGAACAAAAGGCTCACTTCCCAAGCAACATTTGCATCATTGGCTTGAGCAACAAGCTCACCTTGTTCAATGTGAAACCTAATTTTTCCATGCTCAAGCAAGCACAGTTGCCGTTGGAGGAGTACACGTCCAGGTTGAGGCTACTGATGCCAGTAGGTGCGCAGTTCAAAGCGCCTTTGACCTCGGCCCATCAAACGTCTTTGGCATATTGTGGCTTTTGTGGACAGTGCCTTTCTTTGTATGGCTGCATGTGTGTGTGTGTGTGTGTGTATGTGTGTGCGTGCATGTGGAGCCTCGTCAATCTGATCTGAGTCACAAACGGTATTAAAATGGTCTACCCAGAACCATGTAAAGAACTAAGAAGCAGCTATTTATGGTTGGGATTATCCCTAACTACCCTTCATCTACCCGGTTTTGTGGCTCATCTGCTCAAAACTTGGTGCTGACAAAGCACGCCCAAGGACACCAGATGTTCCACATCGGTGGCATGCTTCTTGTTGCCCACAAAGAGGCCTTCACCCACCTGCGCTGGATGCGCATCCACGGTGTCGGCAATGGGCTGCGCCACCAAGCCGCGCAGCGTCCGCAACTGACCTTCTACATACTCCTGGCGCAGCTTGTCACGAAGCGATGAATTTGTTGTGTCATATGTCTGGTGCCGCACGTGCCGTCGCACGTGCCAAACAGCAGTTCCCAAGGCCTCGCTGATCTCCAGCAGGCCGTCGCCGCTGCCATGCCCGGCGCAGTTGGCAGTGCCATTCGCGGCTGGCCCATTCGCCATGGCGAGACATGGGCGGCAATGCCAAAGCGAAAGGAAAGTGGGGAGACTGGGCATGGCCGAGTGCACAGTCCACTTGCCAGTTTTGCAGAATAAGGCAAATCATAGGGGAAACTGGCACGTTATCCTCTAGCGGAGTTTCAAACAAACTGGGTGTCTTTGCGAGAAGTCTGGTTTGTATTCACATCGCTCAGCTGTGTCACAAGCTTGGGCGCGTGCATTTCTCATGACAAGAGCACCGACGCAGACCGATGCGCAGACCGCAAACCGACATCAAGGCCAAGGCTTGGCGAGTGCCCGGGTCGCGGTGCTCTAAGCGTGCCTCCGCCAGCTTAATCGCCTCACGCGCACTACACACGCGCGGCTCGCGTCAAACTTCAAGATACCTCAAGTGGGTGTCCTTTTGCGTCTTTCCTGTGTATCTCTGGCTGCAAGCAAACTTGTGGGCGTTTGCGCAACAGCGTCCGAAGCTACTGCAAGCGAAGTACGAAACTGTACACTGCACAATTGAGAGGGTGTGTACTTCAAAGACACAAGAAACGGGCTTGGCTCACTTCGGTCTGTACGTGATATTGGTGCCAGCCGGCCGGGCCGGATCTTCGGATCTTCTCATGAGGCGGCTCGCTTTCTGCTGGCCCTGGGCCGGGTCTCCCAGCTAGCCGGGGGTGGGAACTTCTGGAGCTTCTTCCAGTGGCGGCGGATGAAGCGGTCGTGGCAGGGGTCCGAGGGCATTGGCTTCTGGGGCTCCTTGGGCAGCATCGCCTCAAGCGCCTCCAGCTGGACTAACGCCCTCAGCAACGCCTCACGCCCCATCTGTGTCAGGCGTGACGTGCAGCTGCGCTCGCCCTCGCCCCGCTCGCCTTCAATGCCTCGCTCGCCGCCTTTCATCGCGCTCGCGCTCTCGCTGGCCTTGCCCATGCTGTGAGGGGAGTCTAGGAAGGAACTCGGGAGCTGAGAGGCGCAAGCTTGGGCCGAGGGCATCGCACATGTCGCATTGGATTCTCGCCAGCGCGCGCCAAGCGCCAAACTGCGCCAAGCGCCAAACTGCCGTGTCAGAAATGGTTGCCCCCGCCTTGCGATGACCCACTCCACAAAGCTCGGCCAGGCCGTAGATTGCGGCCATGCGGGGCAGCGGGTCAAAGTCCTCTCTCTCCCTCTCTTGGCGCGCTTGGCGCCCTTGGCGCCCCGGACGTGCGGAACCGGATGGAACCGGATGGAACCGGATGGAACAGGATGGAACCGGATGGATGGAACCGGATGGATGGAACCGGATGGATGGAACCGGATGGAAGGAACCGGATGGAAGGAACCGGATGGAAGGAACCGGATGGAAGGAACCGGAGAACCGGATGGATGGAACCGGATGGAAGGAACCGGATGGAAGGAACCGGATGGAAGGAACCGGATGGAACCGGATGGAAGGAACCGGATGGATGGAACCGGATGGAACCGGATCGAACCGGATGGAACCGGAAGGAACCGGATGGAAGGAACCGGATGGAACCGGATGGAAGGAACCGGATGGAAGGAACCGAATGGAACCGGATGGAACTGGATGGAACGGATGGAAGGAACCGGATGGAACCGGATGGAACCGGAAGGAACCGGATGGAAGGAACCGGATGGAACCGGATGGAAGGAACCGGATGGAACCGGATGGAACCGGATGGAACCGGATGCACGGATGGAAGGAACCGGATGGAACCGGATGGAACCGGATGGAACCGGATGGAACCGGAAAGGAAACGGATGGAACCGGATGGAACCGGATGGAACCGGATGGAACCGGATGGAACCGGATGGAAC